>LQNK01002106.1:153437-189625 GCA_001586405.1 Phoebis sennae
TTTGTTGAAATCTATACAAAGTCGGTGCCTTATCTATCTTCAATTTAACAAGATTTTGCACCGACTTCGTATAGATTTCAACAAAAAAGAAATAAAAGTTATTTTCTACTTTTTAGAGCGAGGAAGTCGGTTCTATTTTTTGGCAAAAATTTTTATTGACAGAACAAATAATATTAATATTTTTAAACGTAGTAAGTAGTACATTTAATATGCCTTACAATTACTAGTTAGTGCTAATTGTATACCAATAGTTTTGTCGCAAGAAAATTTTCTCTCAGTCGCACAATGCACGATCTAACCATTTTTTGCTCAATTGTCATTGATACTGTAGAACAAAGCCTTGATTGCATAAATGAATTTAAAGATATTTAAACTATTTTTACAATACAAAGTTGAATTATACATATTTACATTTTTACTTACTAAACATTTGTAATAGACAAGTAGCATTAAAATTAAAATACTATTTGTAGAATTTGAAACATTTAAATTTAGAAATATCTCAATCGTATTTTTCACACCCACTTAATGAGTGTGTTAGTATTTGTGCAGCGTTGTCTCTATTGCTTGTTTTGACATGTGAGGTGTTTTTGGATTCAATAGAATTGCGATAGTGATTCACTAATCAATAAATCTATGTCACTACATAGACTAAAAAAAAATCAAAATGGCTCAGGGAAATTAAAAAAGCAAGGGAAGGATTTTTTTTTCATAGATAACGTAGTCGGGTTGTTTAAAGATAACTATCACTTATTGTGTTTCAACAGACAAATAGAAGAAGCGAGTTCAGCAGAAGAGAGCTCGCTGGGCGACGCGCCCGAGGCCGCCGCGCCGCTGGCCAAGAAGCTGCGAGAGGCCACGCACTGACAGCGCCCCCACCGACCCCGCGCGCCTATAAATAGCTTACTAGACTTAAATATTGTACCTAGGTAATTTATTTTTCAATTCCGTTTAATTTTAACTTAGATTAAGTTTAAGATTACCGGTCGATTTTTGTAAGTTTTATAGGGTATTAATTCATTAATTGGACGATCGGTCGCGATCGATCATTATTGTAATTTAATCTTTTACGGATGCGTTTGGATCGGGCGCTCGATTGTACAGCGGTGTAACGGAGCGGCTCGCGGCCTTAAGGTTTTCTTTGTGATGATTTTCGAGTTGAAAGCGTTCGTGACATTCCAATAATTGTAACGATAGGCGGCGAAGGGTTGAGGGGAGGGCGAGGGGAAGCCGCGACAGATAGGACCAGATGCCTTGACGACACTCACTCCATTGCCTTATGATACAGTCTGCCCGCAGAGTTTATATGCAACAAGATAATACAAAGGACGTGTTACCCGGGCGCCGGGCACACGGCCCCACAATGTAGTTTTTATTGAACAAATATAAGATATTAATTTTATAATGTCGCATTTTTATTCAATACCACCTTCCTCAACGTAGCTTTAACCTACAAATACATAATTAATTGAAAAAGGAATATATAAATTTTATTTAATACAGACATTTGTGTGATTGAGTATCGAATATTAACTTATCACAATTTATTTAATTAAATATGAACAGATGGAAATTAAATCACAAAAATACGTGAAATATATTAAAAGGACATTTATTTACATAAATATATCTTACTTTATTAACTTACAACTGTATCCAATCCTTAGTCCTCAGTACATATTTACTTGACAATTTTTTTCAATTTTATCTAGTATATTATCTAAAATTAGACACAATTCCATTAATAACTCAATGACATGGTTTCTGAGATAATAAGAATCTAACAACAACTTAGTAACATTTTTGAAATTCATACTATAAAATAATCTTAAAGTTGTTTGGATGTCTCATACAAACATACATCGCAGCAAACATTTATTCAATTTAAACTTTATTACCGATTCCTATTAAAGTATTTTTACTAGTTGACCTCCACAGTTTCACTCGCGGATATTTACCGTTCCCATTTCATTTTCGGGATAAAGGTTTACCTATGTACTTCCTCAGGTTTCAAGTAATCTTCAAAATTTCATCCCTATCAGTCCAGTAGTAACAAAAAATCAAATCATTCTTTATAATACGAGTATAGCTAACTAATTGGGAGTCTCAACATCTTGCTGCAAATGTGGATACAGCGTCGCCACTCTATTTCCAGCCGCCATACGTCCTGCGAAGTCAGGTCTCCTAGGCGGTCTGGGTGCTCCTAACAACGCATCCAGGGCATTCCTGGGTGCCCATACATCGCTCCCATTCCCGTTTCCAGAACCGACTGGGGAAAGGGGGGAGTCAGTGGTCGCTCGGATGACTGTAGCCCGTGATGATTCACCTGTGTTATAAAAAAAATTCAATATGCAACTCATAAAGGCCTCTGACAGTTTATATTTCACAATTTTAGAATCTTCAACACACATGATTGGCTGAGCTATTCTTATACATGAAATGTGAACTGAGCTCTTTCTACATAATAGAGAAAAGGATATTATTATATGAGGCCATGAGAACCACCATGCTGGCCTAACTTATTTTATTACAATATTGAGGTTGTTATTGATATTCTAGTTAAACTTGAACGTCTGCCAGAACCAGGGAAGCCTGAAAGTGCCTTCATAATCAGTTTAAGGCTACCCTGGTTGTTTCAAGATTTATTAGAATTTTAATCTGATAAAATAATAGACCCAATATTGTACAAAAATAAGATACGCCGCTATGGTTCCCATGGCCTAATATTTTATTGACATCTTGCCCAATCTTATCGAATCTTATTATTTATTTTTTTTACAGAAATACGTAGAATATTACATTTATTTAATTAATTAAAACGGTTCCCACCAATTACATTAATTGACATTACACAGTAATTATACAACAAAACAAAAATATAATCAACGAAAATAGTAAACATAAAGAACTATAAGGTACCTTCAGAGTTATGGTTGTGCGATCTGCACTCGAGCAGCGTCCGCAGCAGCGCGCGGTGCGCCGGCGACGCGGAGTGCGCTCGGATCAACGCCTCGAGCTCGCCCCACACTTGACGCCATTGCTCTTCACGGCGACCGCTCGATTTACCTCTGGGGAAAATATTATCAGAACAAATGACACTATCTTAGAATAAGTTAATTAATAAATAAATATTCCTGGACATTTAACCAGCGCCATCTAATCCCAAACTAAGCGAAGCTTGTACTATAGATACTAGATAACTGATAGACATACTTAAACATAGTTTTTTTTTGTAAATAAATACATACTATAGATAAATTAAAACCTAGACAGTAGAAAATTACAATGTTCATCACATCATCACTTTTCTGCTCGTGGGGATCGAACCCACACCCTCCGGCGCAATAGACCATTGCTGAACCACTACGCCAATCGGGTCGTCATTTTATCTAACCTAAATTTCTAATTTAGAAATTACTTATTAGTCTTGTTGGCTAGATTGTAATTAGCTTAAGGTACTATCTTTAGACTTAGAACCTTAATTAAAAAAAAGAACAAATGACAATTAAAAGTATCACGAAAAATATATTTCTATACTTTTGTTTAATACATATTACACTTTCTTTTTTTTCTTTATTTTATTAGGTACATTTACACCTTGTGTATGCCAGCACCATCGTACTCTAATATTTACATAAAGCTTTTAACTAATACGCTCGAAAGAATCCTTAACAAATTTTTAAACTTTATTTGTAACATATTATACTGCTACAATAAATAAACCTAATTTAATATTCACTAAAATTTTATTTTAAGATCTCATTTAATTCATTATTTTTCTCAGATTTTTTATAAATTAGGTGTACGGCGTAAATTTAAACCTCTTTACATCTAAATCTATTTACTATCACTCGAACCGTTTAAGGACAACATAAATTTTATTTTGTACTTTGTATCTTACAACGTTAAGTTATAATTTACATGCTTATTAAAAAATATCATACTCTTCTTAATCACATTATTTTATCAAAAAATCGTCGATTGTTTCACTCGTTCACGACGTAACGTTGGTAGTCAATAAACCGCGTTTAAAATCGATTAGTATTCTTTGCCGCATCTATCGTACCGAGTGCTAGTCGTTAAAACGATAGAATTTAAATATAAATCTATCACAACACGTATTTCTTAGATATTTTTAATGCAGATTTTACGATCAATGTTCCGTAAACCTATAAGATTTATTGACTTAAAATCGAAATGGACACAATTGAATGTTACAAACATTGTAACATTCAATTGTGTCCATGTGTAAGAATATATGTATGTATGTAAGTATGACAAATTTGTCCGACGATAACTAGAGTATTATTTATCCGATCTTGATAAAATTTTATGGATAGTTTAAACAAATAAAATATCGCGTTCGAAGATGAGCGAAATCAGTAGAAGGAGTAACGAAAATAGGAGAGACGGGCTGCAAATAGGTGAGTTTAATACAAATATACTCGACTTTAGTATCAAATGAAAGGTACATATTGATTTATACATTACAACGCGAGGTCTAGTTCGGAGCGCGCCATTAGTTATTTGATAGCGTAAATCCCTTACGTTTCAGAATTAGCTTGGATTTACCTTGTTACCTATTCAAGTTCCAAACATACAAAATCTGTTTTGGTATGTAAGTAATGTATTTATTCCATTGCTAAAAATACTGCAGAACACTCGATCTTAAGATAGAGGGGATATAACGCTTTAACTTTTTAAATTTCATAAGGGGACTGAGGCTGTACGCGAAACCCTACAATATAAAAAAAATAAAAATGTAAAATACCTAAGGTTTGAAGGTAGTTGTGAGGCTGGGAATTCGTGCCTAGACTCCATTCCCAGCAAAGACAACAGGACACCTCGGCAAGTATCCACTTCGTCTTCCGTGAGATTCTCCTGCACTACCAGCCGCGTTAGAGGATCCATCACCTGGGAATATTCTTTATAATAATGAAAGAATTACGAGATTAAGTAAATATTATTTTTTACAAAAATGGCACCGGTTGTTATAATAAAATTAATATAAAATTATAATTAAGCGACAAACTGATGAATTGAATTGCAACTGTCGATGTAAAAAAAAGACAAGAAATAAGCACACTACGTCTGTTACATAGCAGCCTTTGTGAAGTCGCCATTCTCTTAAAATGTGAATTATTTGTGTTTGAAAGTTCAAACTAAACTATCCAATTAACATTTAATAAATCTTTTTAAATAAGTATTTATATTTTATATATATCTGTAAGTACAGATCCCAGGGGATATAGTGACTGGCCATTACGTATTATGTTGTTAAAACTTGCTGAAAACCATTGAGTCTGTGTTAAATGTCCGAGAATATTTATTTTATTATAATTATTTAATTAAGTAAAACTCACAGATCCCAGGTTAAATATAAGCGTGGAGGATATAGTGAGAGGCCAGTACGTAGTGTGCCGCTGCAGTTTGCTGCGTGCGCGTGCGTTCGAGCCCGCACCTTTGAGCGGGTGTAATTTGTTCTGCTGCATTAGCGCACCGAACTCTTTTATCCTGTTTTGAACACAGAGAACTTAATTATTTGACGTCTTAAATAGTATATAACGACTAATCATAAAATGTGTTAAGATTACTTCTGAAAGATAATGTTAAATTGCTTTTCAAATTGATTGATAGATTTTTCGTAGCAGAGCAAGTAAAAAAGTACGAAAGAATCCCGGAATTCCTACGGCGGGTCGTGGTTAGCATATGAATAAATAATTCAAATCTGTACGTTACTTTTTGTATATTGTAAATCATTGTGTATAATTTGTGTACTATTGGTATACCTTTTCTTAATAAAATAAATAAAACTAACTTACCTATAGTCTGTAACACGTCCACCAGCACCCTCAGAGAGCGCGGGAGGATCGTCGTATGGAGTCCTTCCTCCCAAAGCTCCTATCCATAATTCACCTCCTTGCGCTGCTAATACATGAGACGCTGATCTGCACCCGCCTTTCCTCCTGAACACATATATTTATTATTATTATACCAGAAGTTTTGAAACGGGGAACTTTAAAAAGTCAAAAATATAATTAAAATTGTAATTCATTAACACAAAATTACGTATTACGTTATTAGGTAGTGTTTACGTTGAGTTTTATATAATTTCTGTTCCAAGCATGTATTTTATCAAATAACATACGTGAATTGAAATAAAAAAAATAAAATGGGGAATATTTTATAAATGGCCTACATAGATGTAATTTCTGTAATTAATTTTATCGCAATTATTGAGTAGTACTCACGTAGGCACTTCCAAAGTGACCGATCGTCCATTCAGCAAGAAGTTGACGAGACAAGCAGATGGCCTAGAGGCGACATCAGCTGGGGTCACCCTCCACAACGGTCCATTGCAGCCTCCCGCCCCGCCTTCAGCACCGCGAGGAGTCCACCATCGGAGCACCACCTATATGTGATGATTTTAAGTTTTAATGTGTATAATAGAATAGAATAGAAAATATTCTTATTCACAAAAAAATTTTGTAACATACTTATGAGGTCTTTTCTTATGTAGTCTATTCACAACGAGACATTGACAAAATTGTGGCAACACTGTCACTAAAAAAAAGAGTTGAATTGAATGTGATGACCAACCGAGTGTATGTTATTCCATCAAAATTTTACACCGAGCCACGCCCAAGCCTTATTGATTACAATTGAATTTAAACTCAAATCGTTGTTATTTTTTAATTTTAATAAATTCACATTCGATAAATCTCCAGTTTCTAATGTGACGATAATAACAAAGGGTTGATATAAATGCTTGTCATCTTTTTATTTATTTATTTTATTTATTTATTTATTTAACATCATCACATGCCATTACAGGACTCGCCCAATGCGACAGTGACTTAAAAACTACAACTTAAATCTACTACTAAAACTATTTTTCTTATTCACAATAGCATGCAATATATAAAGTGACCCTTGCCAATTCACTCAATGGACATTGGAAAATATCCGTTCTATCGTGGAGGGTATTAATAAGACGGATAGTTTGGGTTAGATCTATTTTTCTTACGCCTTTTAAATTGAACATTTGAACGTTATCTATATTTTTTTCCAAATATCGTGAACCAGATGTGCCCGACAGTTTGAACCGTGTTTATCTCTATGTCTTTTCTCGGTTTTCAAACAAAATACAAAATTACATCTAAGAAAATTGGTTCAGTAGTGAAGCATGAAGAACAGAGTTACTTTTGCATTTATAATATTAAATGAAGTAAGGAGTAAGGATATAAAATGAATTTTGATGAATAAACTTACCGATTCACTGGCCTCAGCCGCTGTTTGCGACGCACGTAAGCCCGCGTGCGCCTCCGCAGAATGTATTATTTCTACATCGTAATTTGCACTCGAACTAGCGTTTTGCTCCTCCTGTGATAAGTACATGTGAGTTAGAGAGAAGCACATTATTACTATTACAATTCTACTATATTAGTATGAATTTTAAATGGCAACATTTGACTTTTCTTTAAATAGAAATGATGTAAAATTCACTCAAGAAGGAACAATACAAAGTATGCTTCACATTAAGCTTTCGTATATTATGTACATTTATGTTACTCTCTTTTAATAAAAGACCATAAATAGTGTGTGTTCTTCATAGTTGTAATTTTTTAATACAAAATTATTTTTTACAGCTATATAGGAAAAATCTTTTTTGTAAGACAGGGCATTTATAAAGGAAGGAACAGCTAGTATTCCATAGCACAAAAATTTAAACAATCTGTTCATCCAAAAAAAATATTGACATACCTTCATAGGAATACCAGTAACAGTGGTTGTAGCCAGCCTGTAATGTGGCAGTACTAGTCTACCCAACAAATTCGCCAATGCACTTGCACGACATACTATGACCTCAACTCCCATTAAACCACCACCCATCTGAAAGTAATTGTAAAGTATAGACTAATAAATGATGGTCACATTGTGTTGTCTATGACATATTCTTGTATAGATAAATTCATCCACGAAGACACGCCCCCCTATAAATTATTCACAATCGTTGACAGTATGTTTTTATGTAAACTTTTGCTTATGTGAAGTTTTATAGGTACACTCCTTACATGGTTAATGCACGCGCACACTTAAATAATGTCCCGCTTGCCTGCTATCACATAAAAAAAAATTGACTTAACAGGACAAACAATTACGATCATAGTAAAATATTTCAAATTCAAAAATTGGTGGGGCGCGTCGTCGTGAATCGCACTATTCATAACTTGTTCGAACTTGGTTGTACATCAATAAATGCCACTTTAATAATTTCACAATCTTTTATTGTGAACTTCAAATTTCAATGTTACAGTAATTAAGTAAAATTTATAATTAAAACAACAACATACCATCTGCTATCAAATAAATAGAATTTTTGACACTTTTACTACTATTTAACCAAAACAACTACTAACCATTTAAATTATGGACACATTTAAAGGTAAAATGGCACAAGACTTAAAAAACAAATTACCTCTGTTAGTGGTTGATTGTTTACCCTGGTTTCGGCCTTTTCAGGTGTTACATTTATTATGACTAAGTGACAATAGTGGACAACAAGAGATCTGAAAAAAGGAGAAAATAATAGACATTTTAAGTGAATTTTTAATATACCTGCCTAGATTCATTCTGGAAAAAAGGGTTTTCAGTAACAACAAAAAAAAATATATACTGGAAGATGTTAATGGTTGACTGGAAGTCGAAATTTTAGTGTATATTACAACAAAGTGATCATCAAGTGTTGCCTTAGATCCAACTTCCAAATCTATTGTTCATTATCTATTCTACTTCTACTATTAAACAAATTTAAAAATACCCACTGTGTACTTGTAGACGCTTCTGTTGTAGTAGGTGGAACAACAGCTGACGCTTTCTTGTTTTGTTGTACCAGTGTATTGAGGGCAATCTCAGCAAGACTTCTGATTGAATCATCATCTCTGGCACTTGTTATACATATGATCCTGCCTCTACAATAACATAAATAAATAAGAGAGATATTAAATATATATAGAAATTATAAAATTTAAATATTTCATATTCATATTAATGTTAATGCCTAATTGATTTGACAAAAAACAACACCTCAGTTTATGCTGCAAAAACAGGGATGATAAATATTTCAACAATGTTCAATAGGAAGTTGTTTTGCTATAAGTAAAGCTAAACTAGTGTAATTTTTTATTATTATTTTTTATTTGTTTATACCTTAAGTTTTAATTTGTTATTTTCCTTTGCCAAATAAATATATTTTCTTTTCTAAAAGAATATTGATTTATAGCAGAAAAAATTACCGGTTCTGAAAATGCCGTTCAGCAGGTGGTCTTGAAGCTTGTATTGGAGAGGGTTCACACAGCGACTCTATTGCCGCACACAAGCCTACTACATCCCCACCTGCTCCTCTCCTCACAGGGCCCACCAAGCAGAGACCATTTAATATCTGGAATTAAGAATATTCTAAGTTACTAGTGCCTCTATACTTGTATTTATTGAAATCCTATATTGTCTGGAAATATTGTTACTTACAGAATGTCAGTGACAATATGTCTTCATAAATTCAATATAAATTTTAATGTGTGTTCAATAAATTTAATACAATAACAATGTCAATTGACAATATAAAAATTTGAACTATGAATTAAGTTTTAAAATATTCTTACAGATACTGATTAAAAAATATGGTCAGAGTATAGGAAACAGGGCGCTATGGGATAAGGACTTACATGTGTTAAGTTTTGTTGTGTTACTGCCCAGGTGTTCAAAATATGCGCTGCTGCATCACTCACGATAAACCTGACCTGAAAAACAAAACATTTTTATTGCATGCATACATAGAAATGAAAAGGAATTACGGCTTTTAGAAATTACTGGTAAAATAAACTATTAAATTCTAGGAGTTCCTATTTTAGCGTATTTTATGGAGGATAGTTGCTAATTTAAGGGGCAATGAATATAACCTAAAACAGTTCAATTTACAAACCAATTTTCCTTCCGGAAATAAATCCCAAACGATACGGCAATATTCAACGGCGGCTTCAACACTACAAGTCCATAAAGATTTACAAATTGGAGGCAGCGGAACGTATCCAGGTCCCCGGCTTTTCGTCACATCAAAGTCGATGGGATTATCAGACGAAATACCAAAGTAAGGTGTATGATCCAGTACGAATATAGTCTTGTGATTTGTAGGAAACATTTTAAAAACTACGTGATAGTGTCATTCAAATATTTTAAAATCATATAATATTAAAATTCCTTTTATTTATTTGTTTACTTTCACGGTTATAACAACTGTCAAAGTCAAACGGACAATTTGACATTGACGTTGCATGGACGACAACAACTCAAATAAAATATAAAGCACAGAATTTATATGAACCGATATCAATCAATTTTCTCTATGAGTTATAAATTGTTATAAACCTAATATAAAAAGAAGCTTTAGAAAGACGTGAATTTCATTGAATTATAATAGCCCTATAAAATTGTAATTCCATTATTAAACGTTAAGTAACATATTTTTCAAAGGGGTTATTTTTATCTATGTGTTAATTTTATGGTAAAGATACCGCACAATAAATATGTATTTTTTTGATGTATCAAATTAATAAATTACCAAAAAAAATTTAAATTATCAAAAAAAAAATCGTATTTTTTTTATAATAAAACCGCACAATTTTGTGCGAATATGCATTGATAAAATAATTTATAGATTATTAATGTATTTCGTCATACAATTAGTATTTATAAACGAAATATATAAATTTATAATGATTATATTTTAAATTTTTCTATAAAATAAAACAAGAACGACATCAGTCTATAAAAACCGTAAATAACATAGAAGGTTACATCACTACAGTGAATGTGAGAGAATGATAAAATGGTGCATTCGTCGATCAAACCGGGCCACACATTTGAAGCTAGAAATTAAATTAGACATCCACCATTTTGTTTATTTTCACGAAATCACTTCATGAGTAATAAACTACTGTGAAATTGCGTTCTTTATCGTGTGCAAACGTGATTAAGTAAATCTGGCAATGATTATTAAATTAGGAATGTGCTATTAGCGTATACTGCCATCGAGCCCTTGTGTTGAAAATTGCAGACATCGGCCGCGCCGCTAGTAAACATTCTTTGAAAATTAACATCTTAACTTCAAAGAAAAATAAAAATCAGGGTGGGCAAAGTACTCGGGTCGATGAGAAAGGTCCGTTGAAATTCGTTCAGCGCCTTTTTAGTAAGTCTAAAGGGAGCGATCCCCTAGCGTTAAAGGTAGGTGAAGTGGCAATTTTGTGCGAGTTGTGTGACGGGTTATAGGATATTTTATTATACAGTGATGATTTTGCTCAGGAAATCTCGAAGAGTTGTGGGCGACAGTCCCCGGTGGCGCGCCCGGCTAACATGAACCACACGCCTGCTCCTGACAGGCAGCAGCACGACCCTAATGTAAACCAGGTTGAAGAAATGGAGACCCAAGAAGGTCTGTTAGACATTCGTATTATGTAAATATTACATGTGACCCCCATATTTTGATCAATATGTCAACATTCATATATTGTAATATAGTAGTGATTCAGTACATATACAATTAATTGCTTCATTCATTAAAACACTTTGAATAGAGTGTTTTCGCACTAATTGGCTTCTGCTACTGGTTCATTCTGCATTGAAGTTTTTTACATAACCTCAATTGAAAATAAGTTGTCATCTTCTTTGTGCTGTCATTGTATATATCTATCCTATTGATTTTGCCATATTACAGTAATTATCAGCTAAGTGTCAGTCCTTCACATTAGTAATTTTTACTTCACCAACTAAGATTCAAGTACTTTTGAAACACAATAACAAAGAAATGTTTTTAAACATCAAATTGTCAGTCTAAAATTAGAATGCTTTGTTGTGTTGTTATTTTCTTATCATGTTACCTGCATCACCTGTTTGGGAACTATTTCAGTACCAACCAAAGAAACCTAAAAGTAACTTCTTATGATAGCGTTGATTAACATTTTAAAATTTTTATGTCCAATAATGAAATACATAGTTTTTATTGAAAATTTTATTTACATATCATCACCTAATATGGCAGTAGATCTTTGTCATAGATAAATTAATTTTCAATATTTAAGTACCCAATCATATTTTCATCTGTGTAAAATATGGGCTTAAATTAAATAAAAACATCATAGATAAAATATGGAGAGCTGATAAAGTCACATGTTTATTTTATAGAAATGTACAAAAATATTGTAATGGCAGTAGTGCATAGCAGAGTACAAATATCCACTCAGGTTTTATAAGTTGTGTCTACAGGATGTGAAATATATATTTTTTTAAATAAGTGCAATAATGGTGGAGGTATATTTTGTAATAATAATTAGTGATAAACAGTTGTAAGTGATAGTTATATCATATTTATAGTTATATAAACCTAAACTATATTTATATTTAATAGTTAAACTGTTAGTACTTGCAGTTTACATTTTGTGTATGTTTATTTAATTAAATAAAAAAATGTAATGAGTTGAATATCTATGAACAGATTTGATTATGATAGTAATATATACTTATTTATGCCATATTATTTATGACTAGAATCTGCAGATAAAAGTTCTTTGAATTTCATTTTGTAATTTAATTTAACTTCATTAAAGATAAATACAGGATGTGACCTTACTAAAAAACTCTCATGAAGAAAAGTATTTGAGTTAAAAATGAATGTGTTAAATTTGCACTAAATAAGTCTAAAGTTAAAATAACTTCTATTGAAATGGAATTTAAAACATAATATATTTGAAATATAATTGGCCACTTTCATGTTTTTTATGGTTGTCATATGTCATTAAATTGAAGAATTGTCATCTTTTAATTTAAGTTAAATAAGATACAAATAGTTTAGTAATATGAATATTTATGTGTATTATACTTGAAATGAGATAATTTAATAATTACTGTTACTGTTATTGCAGTGGAAACTGTTGATACTGCTGCCGACAAAATTTGGGATGATGATATTGTGAGTGGTCGAATTACTCCCAACGGAGGTGTTGTCATGACTGATGTTATGAAGAATCAGGAGACTACTGCTGAAATGCCTGTAAATATATAATTTTTATCTATTCATTTACAATTAATTAAGTTATTTGAGACGAAGGCTGGTAGGTCTTGTTCGTTATTTTGAATCTTTCTTAATTCAATTTATTATTTTATTTCAGATTGTCTATTGATCATTATCAATTTAATTTTCATAATTTTTAAAATACTAGCAAATATGTACAAAAAACAGTTTACAGTTGTTTTTCATTAACAACTAATATATTTAAGATAAGTAATAAATAAATTATTTTGACCATAGCAACTTGCGTGCGTCGACGCCGAAATGGAGGACGACGAAGCGAGATCGGAAGCGACGTTCCGCTACACAGTAGTGAATTTCAAAAGTCTCAAGGACTCTGTTTTATCACCGCCGTGCTACGTGCGCAACTTACCATGGAAGATAATGGTCATGCCTAGACAAGCTCCGTCGCCTGATCGGCAACAGCAGAAGTCTCTAGGGTTCTTCTTGCAGTGTAACGGTGAGAGTGAGTCGTCCAGCTGGTCCTGCTATGCTATGGCTGAGCTCAGACTCATCTCTCACAAGCCAGACACTGAACCATTTCATAGAAAGATTCAGCATTTATTTTATAGGTAAGAGAATATTTTGGGAAGGAAATGTGTGCAATAATGAGATTAAAATAAGTCCTTTAAAATGACAATGATATAATAATTTGTTTGATGATTCTGTAGTATTTTGCTGTTAATAAATATGAATAAATAAAATAAATTATCCAATATATTAATTGAAATTAATAGTTTGGATAGAAAACTTATAAAATAAATTTAGGGTTAACATTTAACCCAGACACATTAAACAGGCAACACAGGGTTTAAATTTTTAGTGTAAAACAACAATTAAATCTAATTTTAAACATAAGTTTGCTTTTTGCAAAGAAATGTGTCAATTTGCTAAAAATAAATTTATTTCCATTTTATAAACATGTGAGATGAGGTTAGTACTTAAAATCTGATAAGGCATTAAAGTTTGTCCTTTATTTTCAGTAAGGAAAATGATTGGGGTTTCTCTCACTTTATGGCTTGGAATGATGTGTTAGACCCCGAGAAAGGCTATATCAAGGATGATACAATTACTCTGGAAGTGCATGTCACTGCAGAGGCCCCGCATGGAGTGTCTTGGGACTCTAAGAAACATACTGGATATGTCGGTAAGTTTCATCAATTCTAAACAAGCAAAGCCCCCGCAGCTTCGCTATGTGAAAGCCCCATCAAATCGGATTAGTAGTTATCGGGTGATGCGCGCACAAACATACAGACAGAAAGAAAAAAAAAACAAATTTTTTTGAAGTTCAATATTGTTGTAGTAGAGGTTATGCGAGGACATACATTACGGCGATACCTGTTTAGTGAAATAATTTAAAGAATTAAAAAGGTTCCACAAATATAAAGTATATTATTACTTTAAATACACCTCTTTTTTTGACAAACTGTGAACTAGGGCCTAGGCTATTGCCATTATGGAATTAGTCTACTGAGTTAATGGCTGTAAACTTTCATATGAAGTACACAAAAATGCAAGAAAGGTTCTGGTACCATAATAGTTGATTAGCTTTCAACCTTAAACAACTTAGTTGAAATGTACATATATTAAAATGACTTTCTTTACAGGTTTGAAGAATCAAGGTGCAACATGCTACATGAATTCACTTCTTCAAACATTATACTTTACAAATCAATTAAGAAAAGCCGTTTATAAAATGCCTACAGAATCTGATGATAGCACCAGGTATGTATAATGATATTTGATGATGTTATTATTATGTTTCATGATGTATTAGATTTTCTCATAATTTGTCTATAATTTTAAGGTCTGTTGCATTGGCACTCCAGCGAGTATTCTATGAGTTACAATTCTCTGATAAACCAGTGGGTACAAAGAAGCTAACAAAGAGCTTCGGATGGGAGACTCTCGATTCCTTTATGCAGCATGATGTTCAAGAATTTTTGAGGGTAAGTGACAAATGTTTGAGTTTATTGTGTTAAAAACAGTTGAAGTAATGTGATGTCTTTTGGTAAACTTTCTATTCTTAAAAAGTCTTCAAGATTAAGTAAAAATTCAATGGTCAAAAAGTAAAGCACCCTTTAATTAATTTCTAAAACTTAGAAAAACAAAAAGCTATACTTTTTTTAAATTTAATATTTTATCTACATTAATTATGTGAATTGTACAAAGACCTTTTATTAAATCACATATCATCTTTTAAACACTTGGTGCATATATACTTTGATGTTTATCCTCTGTTCAATTTCTCTATACAATTGAATTTATTGTAGGTATTATTGGATAAACTGGAAAGTAAGATGAAGGGCACGTGCGTGGAAGGCACCGTGCCGCGGCTGTTCGAGGGCAAGATGACGTCTTACATCAAGTGCAAGAATGTTAATGTGTCCAGTACAAGAGTTGAGACCTTTTATGATATTCAGCTCAATATTAAGGGCAAGAAAAACAGTGAGTAGCATTTCGGCTTGTAAAAATTTTATCATAATAAAATTTCGAAAAACATTTTATGCAAAGTATCTATTAATTGCAGATTTTAAGGAGTAATATATTTAATGAAAAATTTTCTTCTTCATAATCTTCAAGTTCTTAGAGAAATTTTCAAGAGATTTGATGATATTTTTTTTTAAATAAACAAATTGCTTACAAAGTACATTTTTGGACCATCATCACTAATATTTTTGTCTATTTTTCGTTCATAGCCCTTGTTCACCATGCAAGCCTTCATAAAATAATAATAATTATATTTATTTTTCTATAGTCGATGAGTCGTTCAAAGACTACATAAGTACGGAGACACTAGACGGCGAGAACAAGTACGACGCGGGCGAGCACGGCCTCCAGGAGGCTGAGAAGGGAGTGATCTTCGCGTCCTTCCCGCCCGTGTTGCATCTGCATTTGATGAGGTTCCAGTATGACCCCATCACTGATAGTTCCGTCAAGTTTAATGATAGGTAAGTTGAGTTCTTTATGGCAGAGATAGTAAAGTAGCATGGAGAGTCTATAATGGACGTCATAGGTACGTATCTTGAAGGCCCCAAAGTTGAATTTGTTTGTAATTCAAACATTTAGCGTACAAGAAAGAAAGTTGCGGGTAAAGCACACGATAGTAGATTGCTAACGATCCAAATGGTGCAGATTATTTGATATGGAAAAGGCTGTATAAGACATAAAATTCTTGTTTGTAGTATGTTTATAATTAGAAATTAATAAATATTCAATTAATCACACATCAACAATGGGTACTATAAATATTAATTACACTATTTATAATATTTAAATGTATTTGCGTCGTTTTGTTTGCATACACAAAAATAACATTCTTTTTATATGACCCCCAATAAAACAAATTTTACATATCTTAACAATGATTACTTCTAAAAACATTACATATAGAATTCTCAGTAGACTAGCCTGTACCATGGGAATTGACGATTGAAAGATTATTACGAACTAGATGATCTCCACGGTATCACCCGCATATATCTACTGTTCCTCTTTTTATTTATTTATTAGCCATACCAACAGTGTACAGATAAAAACTTAGAGTAATTAAATCAAAACACGAATAGCTATTTAGCCATAATATACACCAATTACATTTATTAATAATTAGTAAAGATTAAACGTGTATAATTTGTAGGTTCGAATTCTACGAGCACATAAATCTAGACGCGTACCTGCAAGAGAAGCACGAGACGCCCGCGGACTACACGCTGCACGCGGTGCTCGTGCACTCGGGGGACAACCACGGCGGGCACTATGTCGTGTTCATCAACCCCAAGGGAGACGGCAAGGTAATCTTACTGCTATATTAAGTTTGCTTTAAAGATTCCTTATTTTACATTGAGATTATACAATCACTTATATGAGAACATAATATCTTCTTATATATAAAAATGAATCGCAAAATGTGTTGGTAAGCGCATAACTCAACAACAACTGGACCAATTTGGACAATTCTTTTTTTTTAATGTTCGTTGTAGTTCAAGTATGGTTTTTACGGCTAAAAAAAATTTGAATAATTACCGGGTCCACGCGAGCGAAACCGCGAGCGGAAAGCTAGTTTAACATAAAATTTTTGTTAACTTTTTAATATCATCTGGTGCGGGTAAACAGAAAATAAATCGCAAGTTGCGACATCGCTGCATTATAATGGTCGAAGTGAAAAAAATATTTTTATTAAATAATAATTTTAAAACTGAATTAGATCTTTTTTTAAGGGTATATTTTTAACACAACACGGAATTTATTTTTTAATGAATTTCGAATGATAAAGGTTATTTATTGTTTTAGTATGATTTGTTTTGGGTTTATGTTAAAGCTTGCATTTTTGTCATAAGTATTATTTTTATCATACATTCTTAACTAGCCACGCCCCGCGGATATGATCATCATACATATTATAGTATTCTGTCGAATATTTCACTGCTGGTTATACGATTTTTGCTAACATGATCTGATCCAAGGATAACTAATTTTGCACCAAATTCATCATTGAAACTAGGTAGATAAAAATAAATTGAAGTACATTTTCAAACTTCTATTTTGTAAATTTTTGAAGCAGGTACATTAGCACTTTAAAATTCAGTGAGAAAACAAAGGTAATAATGCCGAACAATTTCTTGCAGTGGTGTAAGTTTGACGACGATGTAGTATCACGTTGCACCAAACAAGAGGCCATTGAATACAATTACGGCGGTCACGATGAAGACATGGCTCTCACTGTCAGACATTGCACCAATGCCTATATGTTGGTGTACATTAGGTAAGAATTGTTTAATTATTTATATTTTTCATGTTTCTTAAGCACTGATTATGCTGCAGTTGTATGTTGGTTAAATATTAACTGAAAATTTTGCTTAACAATTATTATATTATAATTCAGTGAGAATTTCTTTACTAAATTGATAATATTTTGTTATTTGAGGTCATATCAATTCGAGGCATTTTTATAAAGAGTTATATTTGCCCCGTTAAATCTTTATGGACAAGATTTTTCTATATTGAGTTGTTTTTATAGGGATTCACAATTAAAGACAGTGCTCCAAGAAGTTACACAGGCAGATATTCCAACGGAACTCAGTGAGAGATTGGCCGAGGAAAAGAGAATTGAAACGGTAATGTAGTATATTAAATCACTACAGGAACTTAGCTTTTGGTGGTGGTTACTCGGTAATTTAAAAGTTTTGATACAAGGAATCTTGGACGACGACGAAAAAATATTTTTGCGATACCTGAAGAACTATTGGATTGGAGAAAGTGAAAACAAGTATATTTGCTTTATTTATAACATAGCAGATAACTTTCTTTTAAGATTTTGGCTTAAGTGTGTACTTATTAAGTTCTTAAATCACCATAAAATCCGATAAGTAACTGTAGATAAGGTAACAATACAATATTATAATATGATATCACTATGTTGATAATTAATCAAGGCTAAGGCATTAAAACTTATTTCTAGGTTTTATCCATCTAAAAGTTATATCCATTGTAATACTTCCTTTTTCAGCATGTCTGCTTCTATAGGTACTTTGGATGATGCACTATTATAATTTTTTTTATAATTTACCATTTTTCACACTTTAATTTACTTTTTTTACACATTTCGGAAAATAAATGCATAATTTAAAGTAAACTAGATATTTTATCATCTCACAGATCCGTCGCAAAGAGCGCAACGAGGCGCATCTGTACATGAACGTGAACGTAGTATTGGAGGAAGCGTTCGACGGCCACCAGGGCAACGATCTGTACGACCCGGAGCGGGCGCATTACCGCGTGTTCCGCGTCAGGAAGCAGGCCACAGTCGCCGAGTTGATGGAAATGCTGGCTGAGAACTTCCGCTACCCGCAGAAACACCTCCGTCCGTGGCCGTTCAGCGCCCGCTCCAATCAAGTAAGGGTTTTTTGGTTTCCAAAACTAAATGGGGATTTGTGTGCTCTCCGTTAAGAACCAGGCTACAGTTGCGGATTAATGGCTTGATGAGAACGCTTTCCGTAGAAATACATCCAGCCCTAACCCCTAGCAAAGTCATTGATGCTTTTGCTTTCTTAATATTTTTTTCATTATTTCTTAATGTTATTTTAAATCGACTTTCAAAGGAGGAGGTTATCAATACGACCATATGTTTTTTTTGTATAATTTCACTTGAATCACATAATGCACATAAGCATTTTTATTTAGCGCCTTGCAATAGTTTCAAATGTTCCAATCAATAAATAACTCCTACGTCTTTTAGACTTGCAGACCGACATGCCTCGACGTGGTCAACGATCAGAACAAGACAATAGCCGACATATCAGAGAACATGAACCCCTGGAACATATTCCTCGAGATGCTTCCACCAGACTCAGGATTCGCGGCTCTCCCTCCCTTCGATAAGGACAACGATGTGGTGCTGTTCTTCAAGTACTACGATCCTAAGCAGAAGCGAATTCACTACTGTGGACACCATTACTTGCCCATTGCGAGTAAACCGGCTGATCTCATACCAATACTCAATAAGCGTGCAGGTGAGATTCATTTGAATGTCTTGAAGTTAACTTTTAATGTTTTTATTTTATCGTTGGTGACATGTATGTGTAACATTCGTAAAATTTACGGTGATATTGTTAAGTCAGGTCAGGTGATTATGAACAATCGCAACGAATTGTAAATTGTAATGTTATGACTGTACAAAATATAAATTGAAATTGGATATTTCAGTATGTATTTTTGAATGTGTTTGCTATGTGCAGGATTTCCTTATTCTAAAAAAATTATTACACTTTTTGAAGTTTACAATTGTTGCCGAAATAATTAAAAATACTGAAATTTGTATTCTTGTGTACGCAATGTACACAGGAATACAAATGTTTATGAAGAAAATAGAGACAATGTGCGTTATTATATACAAAGATTCATAAAGGTTTTAATAAATATATTTATCTTGTTCTAGGTTTTCCTCCGGACACGCCGTTAGTTTTGTACGAAGAGATTAAACCCGACTTCGTTGAGAAGATTAACAATTACAATGATCCGCTCGAAAAGGTATTATTTATCAGTTTTTCCCTGTCAGACCCTTACTTAGTTATAGAAGTAATGATAAAGTATAATGTTATTTTATACTACATTAAATACATTAGTTCATTGTGGATGTAATATTATAATGAAACATCTTTTCAGCTTTTGGATAGAGAAATTATGTGACATCAGTCTTGTTTTATGTATTTGTTTAATCCTAATCTAGTATTTGTATTAAATTAACTGCTCTTTAAAATAATAATCTAAGCTGCCTGATGATAAAGGTATGGTATTTCTCCATTTCTTTATTTTTATGTAAGTTATAAATTAGCAGTAAAATCACCTGTTTAGAAATTTACTATGGTTTAAAATTTCTCTTGGATTTACGTGGCGTTAAGTAGTTGTGTTGTCTTTTAAAATATGTTAGATGTTATGCGACTTTTTCCATTTTCTGACCAAGGCAAATAAGGATCGAACCTAAGACCTCTATGTAAAAGGGCTACACATTCAACAACGTCGAATTTAACGAATTTAAGTATTAATTGATGTGAAAATCATATCATTGTTTATAACTTGAGTAAAAGACATTAGTTATCAATTGTAAAGGTAGTCATTGCGTTACCCATTGGCACAAATAATTTTGCGAGCTATAACGCTCTACGCGCATTGGTTAGAGTAATGTAAATGAAACGTTTCCATTGGTCGTTACGTCGTCGCGGGCTTTATTTCCGTCCTCCCATTGGTGCCCGAGCGGCGGCTGGCGCATGCGCCCGCCGCCTCTCGGGTTGAGTCGTGTGCACGCGGCCAGGTATTGGACGAGCTGATGGACGGTGACATCATCGTGTTCGAGCGCGCGGACAACCGCCACGAGGACCTCGAGCTGCCCACGTGCCAGGACTACTTCAAGTACATCTTCTACAAGGTGGAGGTGCAGTTTGTGGACAAGACGGTGCCCAATGATCCCGGGTCAGTGTTTGTTGTTTGCGAGCTAAGAATAAGAATAAAATTTATTTCATCATAACACATGCATATATGATTGCAGGTTCACTTGCTCTCACACTAGCATTCCCTGTGATGTAGGAGCAAGTTTCTTTCAAACATTGATAACCTTAAATATTTTTTTTAGTTACAAAAACAGCTGATAGCTATAAATATTTTTTTTAGTTTTTAAAAATCGAACTTTGTTATTGACATACTGATCTAAAATATTTTTCTGTATTACTACTACAAGCTGTAAAGTTCATGGTATAATATAAATAAAAAAAATATAAATTTCCTGTAATCAAACAAGCTCATATATATGATATTGTAATATAGGATGTTTTGGATATTAGAAACTGCCCTCACAAAAATACTTGAAATTATAATGTCTCCACACTAGTAGTTTAAATAATACTGGGGCTTTAAATAATTTTAAGACAAGTGTACTTTTTCTTTAAAGAAAAACTAGTATACAAAATATTAAGGAGCCTTCATTATCCTATTGACCTATTCTTTCAAGTTAATTGTTACTATTTTACCTATCTATCCATTGATCTTTAATTGAACACTATCATATAATCATAATATTGTTTGGTCATAATGCTAAATTTTTCTTACTCTATTGAATGTATTTCTGTGCTACAGAAAGATTGTAAAATACGTGCAGTTGAGACTCAAAAATGCTATTTATTTTGCAGTTTCACAATGGAGCTATCGATGCAGATGCGCTACGACCAGATGGCGCGCGCGGTCGGGCAGCGGCTCAACGTCGATCCCTATTTAATACAGTTCTTTAAGTGTCAGAAGTATGTGGAAGTTCATGCACCTATGCTATTTCGATCGTAATATATTAAGACGGCTTATATAAATCATTACCTTATTACTAAAGTTATGAATGCAAAAGTCTCTGTCTGTTTGTCTCTTCTTTCATTTAAACCACTGAATTGATCTGGGTGAAATTTTGTACAGTTTGTTTGAAACCCGAGAAAGGACATGAGATAGCTATTATCGCGGAAATCCCGCAGGTATTACACGTAAAAAATACGCTCCATGTTGATAAATTACGTTTTTTCATCATTTAGTTAAAATGATGGATGTATATCTATCTATGCAAAACATAAATTAATACAGGTATAAAATAGTTTTAATCAAACATTTTATTACTAGACATTGTAATAGAGGGATCTTAAATTGTTATTAATATAATGATTTCATAATATTTTAATTTGCAGCTACAAGGATACACCAGGTCTTCCACTTAGGTACTCATACGACGGAATATTAAAAGATCTGTTGGTGTACTGTAAACCAAAGTGCCCTAAGAAATTGTTCTACCAGATTCTATCTATTAAAGTCAACGAATTGGACAACAAGAAACAGTTTAAATGTTTATGGGTAAGTCGTAAATTTAACACTATTTACTTGAAAGTCTGTATTGTCACTTCTTGGTGGAAATGCATTTTATATAATTTTTATAGAATTAAACTCCTTTTTTACACTATTTCATAAAAAAAATATAAACACTATTTGCCTCTTCACTATAATATTTCTTATACTTACTATGACTTGTAAAATATAAACTAATCATACTATGTTAATAAACATAAAAGTTGGTCTTACATTTTGAGAGACTGGTGCTTTTATAGATCAAGGTATTTTAATGGTACAAGTTGGTCCTTTAAGCTAGAAGTCCACATAGCAGTTTAAAACATGAGTTTTTCTAATTTTGATTCAACATTGATCATTGTATTTCAAAGTTATTTAACCTTTACTTCGAACTAATTTGAAACTGTATATGAAGTATACTGGTTTGTAATTTTATTAAAATTAATGACATTTTTTTGGTGTAGGTTGGTCCAAATTATAAAGAAGATAAGGAATTAATTTTATATCCAAACAAAGGAGGTAAAGTGTCAGACATATTAGAAGAGGCGGCGAAAGTTGTGGAAATGTCACCTGAAGGTTCTGGCAGGTAAGACTACTAGAATATGTCATGATTATGTATAATGTATTTAAATAATTATGTTTGGTGTGAATAACATGGTTTTAAAACAGTTAAAAAATGTTTAGTCTAGCCAAAGCTAGTTAGGAACATAATATATGCAAATTGCATTTTTTTTTGTCTTCAAATGAGTTTGGAAACACTATTTTTTGTTGTTTATAAAAATATAGTAAACACAAGGTTGTGTTATCATCCGCGATAAGACTATCTTGAATTTAGTGTTGATTAATTTCTATCAATCAAGCAGGTGAGTCACCTTACACAGCAATTAATAACCACGCTACGTGTTTTCCCGCATCATGAAAACCAAATAATTCACTAAAAATGAAGTCTTTATTTTTACCGAAAGTTTCGCTACCCCAATTATGATTTATTCTTATACAAGCATAGTTATACCACAGTCTAAAGAATATATACAGTCGTTGCACGAAACTGTCACATAGAGAGCGTCCCAAAACTCCCTAGAAAAATGTCGACATTTTCCATTCGTACTGTGGGACGAACGGGTGACGTAAATTG
Source organism: Phoebis sennae (assembly GCA_001586405.1). Taxonomy (NCBI): domain Eukaryota; kingdom Metazoa; phylum Arthropoda; class Insecta; order Lepidoptera; family Pieridae; genus Phoebis; species Phoebis sennae. The sequence continues at coordinate 177,062 of LQNK01002106.1, forward strand.
GTTTGTGTAAAATTTAAATGAGTAACGTCGATAGGTATTGTAATAACAAAATAAAAGTTATTTCTTATAATGTGAAATATGAATACACACAACAGTCATGAATTTTACAAAATTCATGAATTTTATTTCCCAGTATAAAGAATAAAGAATTTGTAACAGCTCTGAGACTCTATTGCTTACGTCATAAATCGTGCAACCACTGTTCTAGAAGGCTCTTATATGTTAGATTTACCAGAAGCATATGTTCGTTATAAAATTCGAATTTGTTAAACTAATATGGACATTAAAAAACCTTAAACAATATTATAACTGGTACAGATTACGGATCGTGGAGGTGTCGTGTCACAAGGTGCTGCCGGGGCCGGACCCCGAGCTGACACTGGACCAGGTCACCATCTCGCCGCCCAGACTCTACCGGATAGAGGAGATACCCAGGGACGAGCTCAACCTGCAGGTATGATGGTTTTCTCAGTTGTTGATAATGAAGTGACTTTCGATGGTTAACTTCTATAAGTTTACCATCAAAAGTTATACCCTGTTTCATGAAACTCTTAAGTAGTAACATATATAACAAAGCATATCTTCATATTATAAGTATTCAATTATAGACTTTTTTACACTATTTCCAATACTTATTAGTAAACCTTATTTAATTACAATCGGTTTCGAAATGGTTGTCAACTACATGATGATGAATTTTCGAAACCGGTTGTAATTAAATAAAGTTTACTAATAAATATTGGAAATACTGTAAAAAGTATTCAATTCAATATTTATAATATTTACAATTGACTGGACTAATAGGATACAGTCAAACCTTCATGAAACCAATGCTGTCAAGACTTATAAGTCTCAAGGCAAGAATAACCTTATTAGTTCAGTCTCAAGTAAAATAATCCCCAATGAGAACATATTTAATAAATTACTAGCTTACTTGCAATACTTAGCTTACGTGCTCGAGTGCATCAATGTGATACAGATTCTGTGCATATTATTTTGCTCTCTACTACTAAAATTAAATCTACACAAATAAAAATAAAACATTTGAAAGACACAAGACGTTAAACTGGTAGACTCTAGTTAAATAATCTTTAAGTAGAAAAATATCTTTATTTATAATTATTTTAAGCCACTGCTGGGCAAAGGCCTCTCTTTTTCTCCTCCACTCGGATCTCTTCTTGGCGAGAACCTCCGAATTCGAATAGAAGGCATTTATTTCGTCTCTCCACCTGCGTCTAGGTGTATCCCGGTGTCTTTTGAGATTCTGGGGCACCCAGTGTGGCTGATTTGGCCCACATATTGTCTGAAAAATATATTTGAAAAAGAAAAACATATAAGAAAAAACTAAAACAATAATCATAGTCAAACCGGTTGTAAATTAAATAAAGTTTATAAATAAATGTGGAAATAATGTAAAAAAGAGTTTCAATTCTGTAAAAAAATTATAAAATGCATTCCCATCAAGAAGTGACAATACAGTCTATCAAGTATATAAAAAACCGTTTTATTAATTTTGCAGGAGGACGAGATGCTGGTGCCGTGCGCGCACTTCCACAAGCAGGTGTACGCGACGTTCGGCATCCCGTTCTACGCGCGCGTCAAGCACCACGAGCCCTTCCAGGCCGTCAAGGACCGCCTGCAGAAGAAGCTCGACATACCCGACAAGGAGTGGGAGAAGGTGAGACGAACTTGTAACCCCTTGAAATAAATGGTTAAGTACTACATTATAGTTTAGGTGCATTAGATTGGATGAACTTTTCGTATTTCTTACCTTTACGCATTCCTCCTACGGAGCTAATAGTAGAAGTAAAATTAGCTATATACGTACCTAGTAAGTGAACGCTTATTCGAGGATATCTGGAGTATGGTTTATATATACCTGAATATATACCTGACTGCAATAGAAGGACGGTAATGGTTTTCGCGTGTATGTATGTCCATTTCTTTGGCACGCCGTGTAGCCAAAACGGTTGGGCGGATTTTAACATGTGAGGTGTTGTTCGATTCGTTAAACTTGTGGTAGTGACGCTTGCAAATAAAAAAGGAATGCAGGGATTTTTTTCTTCATAGATACTGTAGTCCGGTTTTTTCATAGATAATCCGGTTCATATTATTTATCTTTTATAATCGTACTCGTTTTTAACGTACTATTTTTTGTTCCAGTACAATTTCGCCATAGTGACGAATGGCAGACCTAATTACATAAGTGAAGGAGCAGTTGTGAACATCTTCGACTTCAGGCCGAGCAGTAATGCAAGTGAGTAGTCTTTTATTAACTTTGTGTGATTTTCACCACTGCTAATGGACATATTTCTCTTTTCCACTTCACAAAATTTGGATGGATGGATTAATAATTGTATATGAAAATAAAAATATCATTTGTATAAAGGAATATAAGGCGTTCTTTATTGTGATATAAGGTATAAGGTATACATTATCATCCTAAGTCGTAAATTTTATTTTGTATGCAGAACTGGAAATTTATATTCAATCCTATCAATTGATTTGTTCGAAGGTTAGCCTATCGGTGGGCATGTAAAAACCTGCATATTGTATATATTAAAAACGTAATAAAATTGAAATTTGTCCTAATGAGTATAAGTTCTATTATCATCAAGCCACCAGACGAATTTCCAAACGCAGTTGTCACATACTGCCTGCAACAGTGACTACATAAAAATCTGAAAATTTCCATTTCAATGATTGCACATATATCGATTTTATAATATCCTCATTACTATATTTTATTATCTTAGGCGTTTGTGTACCGATTTGGAATATTCTTTTTGCATTCGAAAGAATAAAGTGTTAGTGTGGTTCCATCTTCCATAGAAATTTGGTTCAAGTCTGAATTTAAAAAAAAAGAATAAAAAAATAATAATATTGTACGCCGTATTATTATATAACTTCATTACAAATATTTGTTAAAGGTAAAAATCGCTTTGTCTTTATTTTCTTCATATGACACAATACAGTGACATCTCCAATATGTACATAAAAATATAATCTTCCTAGCTAAATATACAGCGATAAGGTCGCCTATTCTACGTATCTAGTTTGAAATTTGTTATTGCACTATTTTATACAGACTTTAGCACTAAACTATTCTATTCTACAACAACAAAATAGTATCGCAATACCTCACCCCGAACACAAACCAAAAACGTAATACAGACCTGTCGCTTCCAGACGCGACCGGGCGGCCGTGGCTCGGGCTCGAGCACATCAACAAGACGCCCAAGCGCTCGCGCGTCAACTACCTCGAGAAGGCCATCAAGATATACAACTGAGGCGGCCGCGCACGCACCGCCGTACGCTAGTATGATCCACCAATCACCGTTACGCACGCACGGGGCCCGTATGTGACGCTCTCCTTGATACTAACACGGATTATAGATGTATTCATAATAAATGGTTGGCAATGTTGTTTTGTCAAATCGATTTAGTTGCTAGAATGTGGTTGTACAAGATGTTGATTTTAAGATTGTACACAATATACAATTTTTGGCATGCAAATATTTTCAATTACAAAAATGTCAGTTTTTTTGTCATCAATACAATATTATAAAATTACAGAATATAAAAAATCAATAAAGTGTTGACATTTACAATGTTGCCAGGTATTAGTGATAACGGATTGTGTCCGAAGATTGGGTGTTCAAACAGTATTCATTGAGACACCTGCACCGCTGTAGTGTTGTGGAGCTTAAGTGATATCATGAAGGCATTTGAATTAATTCTGTTAACGGAATCAAATATAGAATCTTGACAGATTTTTTAAATAACTTTGTGATATTTTTTATGATAGTTATCCATTGTGTTCATGTTAATCCTAAACATTGTTAAAGGTTGATTGAAATTTCTTATAGTTTATAAACGTAATTGAATTTTTATTCTGTTTTCAAGGTTTTAACAATGTTATAAGAACGAAGCGTCGCATGAATATAACGAATTACTAAAATAAAATAGATATTTACTGAGCTCTGCTTAATTTAATCGTCGTCGTGGTTAATGGTGTCAAGGAGGAGATTTTTACGTTTTATTAAGCGAAATTTATTTTACCTGCGAAAGGCATAATTAATTATGTTAATTTTTATATTAGAAAACGTGAAAGAAAATCATTATGTCACAAGTATACGGGCCTCTACCGTGTTTTAAGAAACCATGTATAAGCATTGCTTTCGTTTAGTACAGTTTGACCACGATTATAAGTGTTATAAAGTCAGTCTTATTCATGCGCTATTAATACTCTTGTTGGTTGGTCAATAATGCATTTGAGCTTTATTTCTTTCAGTGCAGATTAACTTATATCTGTATTGAAACTATACACGCAGTGTGTAGACGTGACTCGCTAGAGTTCATAAGTCCTTGCAAACTATTTAATTCGAATGGAAAATGGTTATGCGAAAGCATGGTTATAAACTGTATTATTGGTCGATTTTTGCTCATCTCATTATCCGTAAAAATATTAAAAATGCCAACTTTGTTAGCAACACGTGAAATCATAATACAAATTTATGAATAGGTACGTTTAAAGTAATTTGTAGACTGATTTTATATTTGCACCTTGAAGAATACGACAATCAATTTGGAATGGCAACTATATAATTCGAGTCATAATTTCTTAACTTTCAATAGAGGTTGGATTTTATAGAATCGAAAATCAATAATTTGCATATTATTTTAACGTGTCGAAGAATCTATATTAAGTAGACTTCAAGTATATCCGTCTCATACGATGTTTATTTCGCTTTGTTGTCACAACACATGAACTAAATGTATTTTAATTAACTCTTAGTACGCATCGTTTAATTCTCTAATGTCAAAATTGATCGTGTGATCTTTTATATGAACGTGTAATATAATTATTTGTTTTTAACATCTGTTATAGTGGGAATACAGTTTTATTTATTTATTTTGGTTTTATTTATTATTTTCATTTCCTAAACGTGTGTTTAAATGGTGATTTTACTATCGTACGGAACTTAGGCTAAATAATAACAGCTAACACCAATATATGACTTTCTTACAGCTATTTATAGTAGTAACACTTGTACGGCGATATAGTAGTCCTGCTAGCAAATGTTTATTTGTTTTGTCGATTTTATTTTCGGAGAGAAGTCGTGAATAATGTGAACGAATAGCAATAAAATAGAAATAGATATATCGATTACCATTAAAGGAGCAAATGGTATAGAAGAATATAACCAAGAATAGACACATTGAGGAGTATTTTATGTAAAAACGATTGTTTTGGTGTAAAGTATGGAAAAATGTCTTCATGATGACACGATGATGTATGTAGAAATTCTTTTATAATGTATTAGATAAACCATTACTATAGAAATCAAAATGTTCATTATTGTAATTGTATTCGAATTTTTAAGAAAGGTGAATATAACAGACGTTTCAATTTATTAAATTAATTGCCTCGAGTGTCGTAATATTATGTTATTTTTCGATAGCAATTTGTTCCTTCAATGGGTAACCATCGCAACCGTAGCCAATAGTTCGCCTTAGCAATTCCAGTGTATATCATAATGTGGCCTCTCGATACTTAGATGATAAAGTAAATTGCTGTTTCTTTTTAAAAGGTTTTTCAGAACGGTCTGACAAACCTGCGAGGCTGTGCCAACACCAGCTTTTGTACCATTGTGGCAATTCGGCAATATTTTACTATATACTTTCTTTTACTTAACAACTAATAAAATTTTGTGTTGAAACGTTTTAATGATGAGGAATTTATATATTTCAATATTACACGAAATGTATCCGATTATTGTTAAAACAAATGCGTAAAGTTGAACGAAGAAATTGTTTTTAATATAGTTGTATTTATTTAATATGAAAGATTATGTGTATCATCTCAATTAATCAAATGTATAAATTAACAAATAAAATATCAAAAAGTATTTTAACAATTAGCTACTAACATTCTTCTACTAACTACTTAGATTATTCTAGAAAGCATTACAATAAATAATCGTATATCATACTAAAATGTTCAAGTATTGTAAATAGCGCGTAGTTTGTTACAATTCCTCAGGAAGTTTTAAATAGTTTTGGTTGTAAAATGTTTATTGAATATTAACAATATCGGTTTAAATGTATTGTATTGTCGAATTGCCTTTTCGTGTGTACAGTTTGTCGATATGATAGCAGTGCCTATATAATGTAAATTGCGTCGAATGCCTTGTATTTTACAATTACACTGAGAAGCCTATTCTGACAGGACTACTACAAACTATAGGAAAAAAACATGCAATATGAAACAAAATGAGTATATTAAAAGTGATATGTATTTTTTATATTGAAGATCTACGCGTTTACAAGCAGAATAGACCTCTCGGTATTGCACAGATAATAATAGTTGTAATAGCACCATATTGTTAACCTGGCTGAAAGCCAAGACATCCTGACAGCATGTATATTTTATTCGACCTACCGGAGAAATGTTACGTTATTATGGTTATGACAAAATTATGTATATATATGATGTAATAAATTAAGAAAAATACAATAAGTTTTCGTAAAGATGCCTTAGACGTTTTGAGACACTAGTAATTTCGATATACTACTTAATTTATACCCTTTTTAGGTTTTTCATTTAACTAATTAATTTATAGATATTGAAAATCTCTAATTAAATAGCGAGATATTTTTTTTCGTATGAATGTGTGTCATGCTAATTCATTAACAAGGTTTTGAGGTATTGATAGATTCATAGATATAGATTACTTGCCGAAATTAATATTGTGAAAGATGGGATTATAAGATATCAGTCTTGAAGTGACATCTCATCGACGGCGTTCGTACACAGCTTGTACAAACGATTGGATGATTCCAATGTTTGTTGTTGGATTTTCAACGTTTCTCTGAATATAATCCTATATTTGTTTAAACTGGTTTGTTTTCAAAGTATGCTTGGCCCCTCACACCTTTAAATAAGCGCTAAACGTAAAGTATTAGGTTTTATAGTGTGATAATCTCCACAGTGAATGCAAATGGATGAAAAAGATAAAAATCATTTTTTATCGTATAGTAGTGATATTAAAATAAATATTATTCGGATTGGCATAGAAGATACCTAACCTGGTGGAAATGATTAATTTGACTCCAGACTTACATAATTTCTTTTAATACAGAGTTAATTAAAGAGTAAGAACAGTCAGTTAAAATATAAAACGTATTTTAAATCATGAAAGTGCAAATGTTCACCTGATAACATGCGACACAGTAGCTATTACAGCACAACAATTTGCGTTGCCAACTTCAAATGAGATGATAACATTGCTTCCTTTTAAAAGGTTTTCAGAACAGTGTGACGAACCTGCAAGATTGTGCCAACACAGCTAGCATTTTGGCAACTCGGCAGTATTTTAAATTACCTGGATGTTTTCGTTTAGTATGTTTCATTCATGAGGACTTTTAGAAATTTCAGTGATGAATTTTAAGCCAATACCTACATACCTGTAGATTAGAGTCACCTGATTATTATAGACTAAATAGCTTATTTACTTTACTCTTTGTATTTAGTGCTAAACGGTTGTCGACCTAAAATTAGTTTGCTGATTTATATTACACTAGCTGATCCGCGTGGCTTCGCTCCCGTAGCATAATATTATATTATACTATATATTTTCCGGAAAAAAAATATAGCTTATACGGATTCGGAAGAATCCCTCTAAGTAATGGTAAAAGAAATTTTGAAATCTGTGTAGTAGTTTTTGAGCATATTAAATACAAACATACAAAAATACAAAGGTTTCCTCTTTATAATATTAATATAGACTATCTGTGCATCGGTTTCATACGCGTATTTTAACCGTTTCCGTGGAATTTTCAGGATAAAAAGTATACTATGTCCTTTCTTGGGTTTCATACTTTATTTGTACATAATTTCATTCAAATCGGCTCAGTGGTGTGTAGGCTTGAAGAAGAGAATAGCTTGCTCTTTTGGATTTATAATAATAGTAAGGAGGATGGATCAAAGGAATGCTGATACCATTGGACCGCTTATTGATGTGAGTAAGTATGTGGTAACTTCTCCGATGCGAGTGTGCATGTGAAGTCCTATACTACATAAAAGAAGGCTGTAGTGCAATTGAATGAAATTAATGAATACTCTGGAATTGAAGCATAGAGAATATAAAAAATAATACAAAAATCTAGTAAATACACCCTTTTTAAAATCCAAATAGGCTCTAAAATTTCAACTTAATGCGTGTATACTCTAGGAATAGATAATACGCTTATGCTGAAATTTCGATATGTAATGTACTCTTTGGATGAGCTGTTAGTTCAGAAGGTTAACCTACCGCGTCGCAGATATTATTCTAGAAATTATCTAACGGTGCGTGCATTTGTCTAATTTAAAAAAATATATATGATGGTTTTATTAACACTCCACTGGCACTCTCTTGTTGCAGCAGACCAACGACGTATTTTCAAAGTACCAAATAAGTAGCGATACGTTAGTATTGTTGGTTCTTACCATACAGCAATGGTAGTTGTTTAAAATAATAATAGGTACCCTCAGTAATGCTTGCCTAAGTACTCCTAATAAGTCTCACTGTCAGGATAGACGGTTTATTATATCTTTCATTTAGAAAGTACCTACTGATATTTCGAGGTCTAGGACCTTTTTAGGGAGGTGTTTGAAAGTTAGCATGTTTTTCTAAATATATTATTTATAAAAAATAAATATTTTTAAAATTTTCGTGGTTTATTTCGATTTTGCCTCGCTGCTCACCTGCCAGGTCTGCGGTTCCATGTTGAGGCATAATATGAAAAGCATCAGTCAAGATTTCAGCTTGCCTCAAACACCACCCAAAAAAATGGTCCTAGCTCTCGGAATATGCCTACTGAGTAAATTGCTCAAATTGTAGACAAGCCTTACAAAAGTAACAAACACGGCATAAGACCAATTTATCTTTAATTTCAATCATTCTGAAACAGAGCAACTCATCATAAATAGACGACGTGTATAATAGTGTGTGATAAATAGTGTCTGTTGACTAGCTGTATAAAGAAAACTGCTTGAAATGCCAAGTTTTGGAGAAATTCTCCGAGCTAGTTATAACGAATGGGCACCCAACGGGGTTAACATCCAGGTATAACTTTTAAACTTTTGCTTCAAATATTGGAGTGAGAGCTACAAAATTTACTTGATTACAAATAATAAAATGGCTCACAGCTATACGTTGACTGCCTCGTTGGTTCAGTGGATAGCGTGTATGGCCTTACAACCGAGAGGTCTTGGGTTCTATTCCTGTTGAAGACGTCAAAAAATTGTCTCGGTCTGGCAGAGCAAAGAAGGCTGATCACTTGCCTTGCCTTTGAAAATTGATTAAATTATAAAAATTGAAACGGATTTAATATCTGCCCCATGTCCCAATAGTGGACGCGGGACTTGACTATCTAATAAGTACTCCAGTCAAACCTTGAATACATTTTAAAGCAAATATTCCCTTAATCAGAAAGAAACAAAATTCAATTAAAATGTTTCAAAAGGAAATTCTTATAGGCGGTGCTCGTAAAATCGATGAGGAAGGTAATTTTCCAGTAGCCGCAGGGTAGATTAAGTAATTATTAAACGTCGCCGGTCTATCTCGTAATCTTCAGACCATATAAAAATATAACAAGCTAGCTCTAATTAATACCACGGTTCTGCACTTTTATTATACACTTCAAAAGCCTTTGTTCAAAGCTATCCGCTCGCAAAAACTACTTTTGTTCTCTCCTCTCGAAATACTTTATGATACTATGGAGGATGGATTATAACTGCAGCTATTTACTCGATTGCGTTCTAGTTCATTTAATAAGTCGTTATTGGTTCACTACCATAGGTCAGTGTCTATATATATGACTTGCTTTTAGGTTACACTTATTATGAAGACCAAAAAATTTTATATCTACTTACATCTAGGTAAATAAGCTATTGCGAAAGTATTCGTTATTTTGTGTCAATGCTATCTATTATGTTAATATTGTATAACAAAGATTTTGAAAGAAGGTTACAAGATTTAAAGAAGGATGTTATTGTGTGTGATTAATTCCATTCAATGATTCGAATGAAATTCATTCACTGTTATTAAGTGAGTTACTTTATCCGAAAGTAAAAAGCTGTTTTAAGTGATACAAGTTAATACTAACTAGGTGTTGATATTGCTTGGTATACACGATATTGTTCAGGTCCATCGCTAGCTGTTTGACCGTCCGCGTGCAATATCGAATATGATGATGACAGCGAGCGAGTGGCGGCATTTTTCATTCTGCAAAAATCAAGATGACGGATGACGCGTTGTCAGTCCCGTGGAACTGGGCTTAATTTGCCGCCCCCTCGGACGTGTGACTGTGTATAATAGCATGCAAGTAAAAAAAATGTGTTTAATTAAGTTCCTCCTACAAGAGACAGGGCATATTATAGATTATAATAAAGAATTGAATCTACATAAATGTGATGCTACTAAAAATTAAATATGAAAGGTAATAATTAGATGGTAACATAACATTCTCGAACTATTAAAATATAAATCAAATCAAATCAAATCGTTTATTTGCATAATTGCGTGTAGAAAGATAATATTAGATTAGAATTGGTCTCAACGCATTATACCTTTTTAGGCATGCAAATTATAATTAAAATATTAATAAAGTCGAATTTATCAAAAAGGAACCTTTACAGCTATATCCTTTACAATTTTAAATATAAAAAGCAAAAATAATAATATTATAAAAATAAAAATAAAAATGAATACAATGTCACAAAAATACAATAAATCTAATGCAATTTGTTTGCTGTTGTATTATTAAAATCGTTTCAAAATACTTTTCTACAATACAACGTGTCTATGACTAATCCTGTTATTGAAAGAAACGTTCTAAACTTTAATTCATTTACGAGCAGTTCACTTTTATCACATTGTCACAGCTGAAGAGAATGTGGCTGTGCCCAGTTCCCGTTGAATGGTGCGTCGTTAGCTATAATCGGATTCGGGGCATCGGAGCGACTATCCCGTATTCGGGCCATTCGGGCATTCGGTATTCACCCCCCCTCCCCCTCCCCCCGCACTACTCCGCAATGCGAGTTCAGGAATTTGAATGCAAATTGAAAATGCCATTAGATCAGCAAACATCTGCTTTCCGATAGAACGATGTAATTGTGTGCTTGTGAACAGCAAATCACTATTAAACACGGCTGTTGTTTGACGAGCGTTTATAGATTTTGCAGTTTATTTGGATATCATTTGGCAATGTATTAACTCAGAACGGTATTATCAAATATCTGTTTATATTATTTTTATATATGAAATTACTATTTTGGTCTAAAAACGTATAAATTTCATCGAAGTGTTGAGCGATATTTTTACGGCATCATAAATATTTTATACTTTGCCTTGGTCACATTGGAGTTTTGTAATTTCGTAATACCGAGATGCGAAGTCGGGTTTATGTTGTAAACGTGGCAAAATTGATTATATCGGTCTGTTTTATTTGCGAAGGTAGAGGTGAGAGTACCTTGACGACAGCTGTCGCTAGAGAGAGCACATCTCCTAAGCCTACGACGATTTATAGGAGGATCAATGTGGATAGGAATGTACATTTGTACTCTAAATCTCCAGTGTTGTTGTTTGAAATAGTGGAGACTAGGCGGAGAAATTCTAAAAAGCGTAAGTCTGATTTTGTTAAAGAACATTTGATAAATGGCGAAGTAGATACTACAGCCAGGCAATATAGAATGGCTCTAGTCATCTAGTCTAATTCAATAATATAATGGAATATATAATCGGAACAAGGAATATGTAAAAGGTATATAAAATTGTAAAGATTGATTTTAAACTTTTGTATAGGTCGTCGTAAGAATTTTGATTATGAAATTTGGAGTTGGGATCGCTTTTGTTCGCTGCAACCGCGCGTGGGGAATTGTGACAAAAGGATAAAAAGGTAAACAAAAATGTTCACTGAGTTTGCTTGTGAATTAAATTTACGAAGGCTTTAGTTTGATCACCTGTGTGTCGTAAAAAATGGTCCATACTTCAATGGCTTTACTTTGTTTAATAAGAATTCTTTAATTTAACATATTTAACTTTTCTTATTAGATATTACTACGATTGGCAGAATGAACAATGCCTACCATTTTATTATAGTGGATGTGATGGGAATAAGAACAACTTTGAAACTCAGTTACAGTGTGAACGCCTCTGCTTAGGTAAAATAATACTACGATTATCAGAACTTTAGACTGTATAGTAAATAGTGATAACAAAAGTACTTCTTATTTTGGTTGTGTAACTTATTTATTTATTTATTTCAACAAGGCTTAGCAACTAGATACATAGTTTATCTTACTACTTTGGGTATATAAAAAAAAGTACTATTTATGTAACTAACTTGGAGGTAGGCACAACATTACCAATACAGAGTGGACGTGAAAATGGGGTAATTAAATGTTTACAATTATAGCTAAGACTTATTAAAAAATATATATAAATACTTATCTATTGGATACAATTACTGACTTGTTGTTTAAATGTGTAAAATTTTGAAAAGTGTATGTCAATA
>LQNK01002109.1:0-18405 GCA_001586405.1 Phoebis sennae
ATGTTCATTTTGTAGTCTACGCGAGCGAAGCCGCGGGCAAAAGCTAGTACATAATAAACATAAGTTTTCGTTGAGGAAATGGAGGATTCTTGGACTTAAATCTCGATGAATATGAGTACCTATGAATCACGGTATAAAAAGATATTGTTTTTAAGACGACCCGATTGGCGCAGTAGCAATGGGCTATTGCGCCGGAGGGTGTGGGTTTAATCCCCACGAGTAGAAAATTATTATGTGATGAACATTGTAGTTTTCTACTGCCTGGGTGTTTATTATCTATTGTAAGTAAGTATGTATGTCTATCAGTCATCTAGTCTCCATAGTACAAGCTTAGTTTGGGACCAGAAGGCGTAGCGTTCAATGTCCCTGAATATTTATTTATTTGTATTTATTTTCCAGTTTAAATGTACACAAAATTAACTGAATAAAAATAAGTGTAACGAATTCATTGTATGATATTAATACATCGCCGACCAAAATGCAATAGTGGCAAAAACCTAAACTATAAGAGTTAGGTTTTGGCCATTATCACATCAGACCTAGTCACAATTCAGCCTCGAGGTAAAGTTAAATAGGTATGCAATGTTTAAACCTTAACCGCAGAGCTTATTCTGTTTATTTTCGAGAAGTCTCTTGGAAAATCTTGGGTGATCAGACTTGAACCAAATTTCTATGGGACCATACTGACACTTTACTCATACGAACGCAAAAAAATCCAAATCGGTTCATAAACGCCGGACATATCTGGTAACATACAAAAAAATACTTTCGAATAGAGAACCTCCTCATTTTTTTCGAAAGTCGGTTAAAAACTAAAATAATATGCTTTTTCTCTACTACTATGCCATTCAGCCAGCGACATACATGTACAATCTTTGTGTTGTTTTTAAAGAGTTTTTAAGGTTGTTTATACAACGTTGAAAAAAGTGTTCGCTTTATTGACTGGCGCATAATTTTAAAGCAAGCACGAAACTCTCGAGTTATGTCGGTATTTCTCTTGGGAATTCAGCCCAATAAGTTTACACTAACATACTAACGGACCTCTTGATTCTTGACCTATTTACTGATGAATAAACACTGGTAGCGTTTAAAGCAATTTCATGAAACGCAGATTTTAACCGACTTTCAAGAAAGGAGGAGGTTCTTAATACGACCGTTTTTTACCTATTTTTTTTAATTAAAAAAATTGCAACGGATTTGTGTAGATTTCAACAAAAATAAAATAAAAATTATTTTCTACTTTTTGGTGTGAGGAAGTCGGTTCTATTTTTTGGCGAAAATTTATTATTTAAAGTTATTTAAATTTTTTATTTAAATAAATGAAAATATGTACATTTATTTAGATGGTAATTGGTAACATTACTAGAGAGTCTAATGTTTACGGGCATGCAAATTGTTTAATATTTAATTAAATGAAATTATTACAAAGAATCAAATTAATTATTATTAAATATGTCATGTTAATTTCTTTCATGTCATAAAAACGGCGTTGAACTAGGCAAACCTTAAGTTTTTTTATGAACAACTAGCGACCCACCCCGACTTCGCACAGGTGGTGATATAAAAATTAGAACATTATCTTGATAAATCTCGTAGAGTTCAGCTTGCGTTTGCAATGTAAGCGGAAAATAATAATAATTAACGACATCACATTAGAAACCTTAAAAATAACAGTATTTCTCCACTATTTAATGGATGTTATCATACATAATATAATCCTTTCTCCTCCATTCCTTTCCTTGAATCACTCTATCTATTAAAAAAACCGCAGTAAAATCCGTTGCGTAGTTGTGAAGATTTAAGAATATAAATAAATATATAAATATTCCTGGACATTTAATACAAAGCTTTGTTTTATACTATGTAGTGATAATGTCATGTTAATTATTTATAGTCATAAAATTCATTCAAGTCATAAAAGCAGCTTTGAACTAGCTAAACTTAAAGTTTTTTTATAAACAATGAAATAAAATTTCGCTTGTCCGTATGCGTGTAAGCTCACCCTTACGTTAACTTATTTACGATCGAAGTAATTATTTAAGTTTGTCTCTTTCCTGATTTAAACCTTATGGCGCGAGTATATTCCGTGGATGTCGGAGCATAATTAATAGCTGTTGGTTTTGTAATATTTACGGCGTGTATTGTGATTGTGCGTTTTCACGTTTAATGGTCTCTTTATATCATTGTAAATAATTATTGACATGTTTTAAAGAGATAATCCTTAATCTGATCGGAGAAGGTAATTTTAAAATTACTCGTAAACTAATCTGTCTGTATAATCTGTTTTAGAATTGGTGTGACAAATACCTATTTAAACTTTATTGATTTTTGACAACAACAAACTATTTGTATGATTTTATAGAAAAATATAATTGTAGTTTTTACTATGCTATTTACAATTTCTTCATATTTTCTTACCGTTTAAACCTTCCCTGGTGTAATTACAACCTCCTCAGCAAAAAATCGGTGTGAAGCAGAATTGCAATGTGTTTCATACGGTGAGCGCGGTTCAGGGCATCAAAGTCAAAGTAATTTATTTGCTAAAATGTTGTACAGCAGGTGTTCTTTTGAGCAATTTAATTCAATTATTTTGCTCATGTAACAGGCAAATATTATTATTATTACATCGCACCGGTTTGGGAACCTCTGCACTAAGGGGTGTTCACTAACCTGCGCGGCTTAGGCCGTAATATCTCATGCGGGGCTGGCTGGCGGCGCGGCCAGCCTGCGCACGCGCACGCGCGTTCCGCCCGCTCCGCCCGCTCGCCCGCTCCGCTCACCGACACCGCTGGCGCCGCCTCCGAGAGCGTGCGCGCATCCTCACTGCAAAAAATAAAATAAAAATACATTTATTGACTAGACAATAC
The DNA here is from genome assembly GCA_001586405.1 of Phoebis sennae. Classification (NCBI taxonomy): domain Eukaryota; kingdom Metazoa; phylum Arthropoda; class Insecta; order Lepidoptera; family Pieridae; genus Phoebis; species Phoebis sennae. Next base: position 2,868 of record LQNK01002109.1, read on the forward strand.
AGAAACACACACATACTACTAATGCAATATTAATATTAGCATAGTCAATGGTGATACGGAATACTTCAATTCTTTTTCATAATGGCAATGCTGTGTTGCCACAATTTTGACAATGTCCCGTTGTGAATTGACTACACATTCAAAAAATTTTATATGGTACTAAATACTTCTATATTATACATCTTTGACAGTTATAGTGATAAGCTATTAATATCAAACCACTATCATTATCAAAGATGTTTAACAGTTTACCACTTTAATTGTTTTGTATTTCTTTGATCGATATTAAAAAGAGTTTTTATACGGGTTTTATAACAAGCTTAAAATGTATATTTATGTAAACCTAAATAATACTTTTACATTGAGAGAAAAGCTTCTGAAATACTTATAAAGTACCTTCCCTAACATAGGCCGAATATGACGGTTGCTAAGTGCGATATTACAAAAACAATAATCACAGAGCTTTTTGACACCAGAACAAAGCCGTGCTCTATATAACATCCCATACTAATTGGACAGGATTCAAGGATCGTTTCCCGTTCATTGTCTCGACCCTCCCGTATGCCTCACCTAACAGCCACTCCTTTAAATTACAGTCCAATGTACATGGTAATTTTTGTCTCTTATTTGACAGATATTAAATCTTACCACTACTAATATAGTATTATATTATCTGTGCCACTACACAATTCTTGGGGATACATACTTTTGAAAAGTGTGGTGTAATGAGAGAAAGGGAGTAAGGGTATCAAATTAAGATGATCGGGATTCGGGACATTTTCACTTCCTTGTAAAAAGCACTAGACGATCTTTGAAAAGTGTGGTGTGAAGAGGGAGAGGGAGTAAGGGTATCAAACTAGGATAATCGGGATTCGGGACATTATCATTCCATTGTGAAAAGCACTAGACGATGCCCACCCTTTCGATAGGGCTAAGATTGAGTAGTGTCATAACTCATAAGCCTTTCAAATGTGTGTCTGTCTTATAATAGAGCTGTCTTCTAGGTAGACCTCGCGTTGTAATGTATTAATCATCACCTTTCATTTGATACCCCTATTTTCATTACCGCGTCGTTGATTTCGCTTATAATTGAACTTGACATTTTCTTTTCTCTAAACTTTAAGAGGGGCTTCGCAAGACAGGCTATGCCTAGTGCGGGCCCAATGACATATTTACAATGCATATACTTTAAGTTACAAATTATTATGTTGTTAGTTACCTAAAATAAGACCAAATTAAAATTGATGCGTTATTTGTGAATTGTGAATCTATATTTTTCTTCATTCTCCACACTATCTAGGAGTCGATAAAAGGATTATGCTATGGTTTCAAACAGTAATTTGGGGTTCCACTAGGAATATAGTAAGCGATAAGACCGCCTTTTGTGTGTTATGTTACCATATTTTTAGTTTTTATAAAGAGTTCATTCATTTATTCATTCATAGTATGCTTAATACTTGTTTTCATCTAATTATATTTGATTTAATTATAGCTTGTTTTATTACTATTAAAATTATAACTAAATTGGTGTTATATGAAAGGTGGTATTTGTTAATTATGATGTACCATCTTTATTTTACGAGTTCCAAGCCTGAATACCTCGTGAAACCAAATGACCTTAGCGACCGCAATTATATCAGACTTGTTCAAATACCGCGGGTAAATGTTTGACCTGAACGTCAGACAGTAAAAATGTACGCTTAGAGTATAAATATAAAATGATATAGAGCAGACATCAACATTGCATCGAAGGAGCATTGCGCGGGCCAGGGAGCTTATTTACAGGAGCCCTAAAATCCCAAAAGAATTTCCATATATTATTAGTATGTGAAAAGTGCTAGGAAGATATTGTACGATAAGTATGTATCAATTGTTTTGGTGTAAAAGTAACACCTATCTATAGCATTCTTAATTAGACATGCATACATTTTTCACGTTCTCATCTTTTATTATGATGTTAAGAACAGTTATTGTTTTTTTTTAATTTTATTTTTTTATTATTCCGATGTGATTGAGTAAAAAATGCAGGTTGTACATACTCATGCCTACGGTTCATACTTGCGTACTCTCTATACTTATTTATAGACTATGCCCGCCAACTTATGGACAATAATATGTGGATGTTAAGGTGACTTAACATTCCTGATATTACTCTTGCTTGGTACAAATTGGTGAATGAAAAAAATACTATGATTTTCGTTAAATAAAATGTGAACAAATTAATTTTCACTTTAAATAAAATTCACTTTCTTTTGCAACATTCATCAATAATTTATAAAAGTAAATTAATTAATTTTTTCGTATAAAACATTTATATTTAAAAAGCCTGCTTATCCTTATAAAACCCAGTTGTTTCTATTTCCTTAAATAATAGATAAATATCATTGCGAAATGTTATATTATTGAATTACACAGTTAATTCAATCCGATAAATATAATACGATAGTTGACTACCACAGAATAACCGATAGTAATATTATGAGGTCGTTCAACCCATAATAATGCTAAAAACTTGCTTCCGAAACTCAAGCAACAACCTAGGGCTGTCAAAAGTATCTAAGTAGTTTTTGGCAGCTTATATATAACTAGCTGCGCCCTAGGGCTTCTCTCCCGTGGGAATATCGGGATGATATATAGCCTATAGCCTTCCTCGATAAATGAGCTAACACTAAATAAATTTTTCAAATTGGACCAGTAGTTCCTGAGATTAGCGCGTTCAAACAAACTCTTCAGCTTTATAATATTAGTATAAAGCTATATTTTATTATAGCCTATAGTATTCCTCGATTAATGGTATATCTAACAAATATTTTTTTTCAAGTCGAACCTGTAAATACCGAAACCGAAAATAAAGGCAACCGTTTTGATACTTTGTCTTTACCATAACGTTTTCATTTCGCGAGCGCAGGCGGGCAGGACATAGTATTCCATATCAATTTTCTTGTTGTTTTTATGTAATAGCAGGCAAGTAGAGCATGCGGTTCACCTGATGTTAAGTGACTGACCGCAACCTGTCACAGATGCCTTGCCGACTTGAAGGAAGGGGAAGGGATAGGGAGAGGATCAATGATGGGAAATTGGAAAAGGAGTAGAACAGGTTGGAAGATGAATGGGATGGAAATACAGACCTCCATGCCCCCGCTCACCGTACGAAACACGGTGCAATAAAATAGTCTTAAAAAATACTGTCTACGCTATAAAAAATAAAACGCCTCATTATATTTTAGGTTTTGCTGCAATATTAATTAAAAATATTTTATTTTTCGTTGGCAACCCTCGAAAAATCTAATTGGATTAGCGTTGCTAAACAGAAGGTAATAATTTGCCATGTTATGTGGGTACAGTGGGTACAGGGTAAGTTTTCAGTTATGTCTAGTTCTTATAAAACAAAACGGGTCGTTTTACTTATGGACAGTACACTATCCTACTACTAGGCGTAAGTGTGGTCCCATAGAAATTTGGTTCAAGTCTGATAATTCATGTGGAAGATATTCCAGGGAACTCCTCGAAAATCAACCGAATAAGCTCTGCGGTTAAGATTTATTAAAAGGATTACCCTTTACAAGACACTAAAAAAAAAATATTTCGCCAAAAAATAGAACCGACTTCCTCACTCTAAAAAGTAGAAAATAACTTTTATTTTATTTTTGTTCAAATCTATACAAAGTCGGTGCATCTATCTCAAAATCCCTAATGTTTATGTTAGAGTTTTTTTTCTTGTCTAAAAAAATACAACTTAAATAATAAAGAAGTGTCATTCGTGATTACAACTACGCCTACGTGACTTTTATGTAATCCATGACGCCATATTATAATCATAGCTGTTGCTAATCACTAGCGCTGTTAATAAACAAAACAAATTGTAACAATGATATTTAGAAACGTGTGATTGTCTCAGTATACATTTAATCACTAAGTATTTCATTGTAGTTGAAATAATTTCTTACCGCCATTTTCAATAATGTATCAATGATTATGGATAGATTGTTATGTCAGATTATATGACAATAGACAAAAGTCATAGCAAATGTATCCGTCGTTAGGATATTGTAAGTGCAAATAGAGAGATTTGTCTGACTTTAGTAAGCAAAACAAGGGATAGATAGAATATTGAAAACGGCCGTTAATCAATTTATATAGAGCAATAGTAGAGTCGCTAGTACCAGGCTAGCATAGGATGGGCTCCGATAATATAATGTATGATTGAATTAAATATTTTTTTTTCACTATTTCTACTATTTATTGGTTATTGGTACTACTTTGTTTAATTACAATCGGTTTCGAAAATCGTCACCAGGTTTTACTACCTAATTTACTATCTTATCACTGTTATATTGGAAACAGGTGTAGGCTTCACACAAAAATGCCTATCGTGCTTTGTTGGGGATATTACGTGATGTTTGTCACAAACAAATAATAATTAAATCAGTCTGTCCTATTTATTTGGCTTTTCGTGACCTGAGATGGTATAACGAGGTTGACATTGCGTTTAATACATCGTTTTTCAAGATGATAAAAGTTGTCGTATATTTGGTTTTAGGGAGACATACAGTAGAAAGAATTTTCGTAAGTACCGTTAAAGTTTTAACGTATTATAATTGCAGCGTTTTTAAATAACATTTATAACAACAACTATAATTAAAATTTGATGTTTTTATTTGTGACTAAGCCATAACACTAAGCATAAAATAAAGTGTTTATTCATTCATTCATTACTTTATCATCACTTCATAGTATAAAACAAAGTCGCTTTATCTGTCCCAATGCCCCGTTGTATGCTGCGGTTTATTTTAATAGATAGAGTGATTCAAAAGGAAGGTATATGTATGATAACATCCATTAAATTGTGGAGAAATACTTCTATTTTTGAGGTTTCTAATGTGATGTCGTTAATTATCATTTTTTCCGCTTATATTGCAAACGATAGCTGAACCCTACGAAATTTATCAGATTATTAATGTTTTAATTTTTTTATACAACGTTCACAGTTTTTCTGAAGTGTATTTAGTATCAGCATTGCACCCGTGCGAAGTCCGGGCGGTTCCCTAATATACTATAATTATTACATTTTTTACAGCGGTCAACTGAACATAAACCGTCTCAATCAATATTAATAATTCATCTAATAATTTTCTGTTCCAGGAAGTTGTTAAACTGACGCCACCAGAGCTAGTAACTATTCAGGAAACCTCTGACGCTTGCATCTCTGAAGTGAACTCCCATCCAGACAGTCTGAGACAGTTTCTAGAAGGCACCTATGAAAATAACAAAGAAACCAAAAACTTCATGTACTGTTTCTTAACCAAGGGAAAATTTGCAAACGCAAACGGTTTCCTTATAAAAGAAAACATTGCTAACGTTGCTGGTGATAGGAAAAGAAATGATCTTATGAAAGTGATCGACGAATGTAACCTCCAAACATTAAATAATACGGACAAGTTTGAAAGAGTGTATAATCTGTGCGAATGTTTCCATCAGAAATCGCCGATCAAATTTGACTATTAGTTTCGAATATTTTGCCTGCAACAAAAACAGGCCCAGCAATTGCTGCGAACATGAACAGCGCTGATTTTCAGTACCACCTGGTGTTTCAGCGAGCAGAAGTGATTGTTATGTGTAATTTTTTGAAATAGATAGTTTTAGAAGGTGAAAATAGCACATAAAAGTATATTATTATAATTTTGAATATAATTAAAAAAAGTAAACCAATTAAAAGAGTTTATACATAATATTATATATTTAATATACGTATATTGTTTAAAAATTATATCCAATTTATTTAAAAAAACGATCGTTCATAACTACATATAAAACAAAGTCGCTTCCCGCTGTCTGTCCCTTTGTACGCTCTCATCATTTTTACGTAATCAAAGGTCTTTCTACAACTTCAAAATGACTCGTTTAGGTACCACAAAGACAACCCTTTACAAGTAATTCCTTTAAAAATATAACATGATTGTAAAAATCAAATAGCTCATTGTTTTCATATCGCTAACTTGTCTTGAACCTTAAAACCTTAAAAATATCGAAAGGACGGATAAATATCCCCATAGTATTGGTAAAAAGCGGGTATCAAGCTACATTGGTGGTAATTTGTGGAAATAATTAGTGGCCCGTACACTTGGACGACATTCCACGACCAAATACGGTTTTTGATTCGCGTACACTCCACCACTTTCAGTTTTTAGATTGCATCGCGAAATGATGGGCTCGACGACTTGCAGCTGGACGATATACATTGCTTCTTATGTGTTATTAACATAGAAAATGACGTGTTAATGAAGCAATGTAAAACTTTTTGTGTTATAATAGTTTTTGCGTAAGATAAGTCAATTTTATAGCGACATACAGCTGTTAGAATATTGCGAATAAATTACATCAATACATCTTATTCTATACATGCCTGTATATTTTAATATGAATTTGTATTAAAATTATGCCATTTTATATATAATACTAATTTTTATCAAAATTGTTGATAATGACTTCAGCAAATTAAAGTGGCCTGTTAAATCAATAAATCAGAAATAGCATACTTTTAAATAAATAAAATGCTTTTTAATGGATTTTAAACGTGGTTTATTATACGTTGTTCTACATTATCATTAACCCGACGTTTCGAACACTTTACAGCGAGCATGGTCACGGGTGACAGAAATGACAATTGTCTTCATGAGTGTTTCAAAAATTTTGTGTCTACCTCCACTTATTTCTACGAAGATGGTATTTGGAAAATTGGCTCGGATTCTTGCAAAATAGACTTAAAATGTCATCTTATCTTTTGGTATGCTCGACATAAGCTATCGCGTATTATTTTTGTCTTGCCATTTATTTATTTTAAGATTTATGCATCAATCACATAACACTTTCTAATACATGCACATTATGCACTACCAATCGCGTTTCACAATAATTATATAACTAAAATACATTGTTCAATAAATTCAAATTAAAAACACATCCAAAACGTGGTACATTACTTTATCAATATGACTACGAAATTATGAAACGTTTTGGACTTCTAACACAGAAGGCAATGTACAGCAAATATTATTTATTATACATGATTGATAAAAAATGTAAGCGGAAGCTATAAATACTAATAGAATTTGCAATAAACAGCTTGTAGCGACGTAATGGAAGGATTTATCAGATGATTATCTTGGTTCAAAGCTAGTATAGTGTTATATTACCTGTGGTTCAAAGCCTCATGAATCGTCCGAGGTATCGATTGGCAAATTATATTATTGTAAGATAAGTATTAATGTTCAGTAATATATATCTTACAATAACATAATGTTGTCTATGTTGTTGTATATCTATGTTGTCTTTCGCTCCAACTATGGGTTGCCTGGAAGAGATCGCTTCATAGCGATAAGGCCGCTTTTTTATGCATAGTATAAGTACTATCATATGTAAGATTTTACTTTTAGTATTTTTGTATGTATCTAATAAAGAGTTTTCATTCATTCATTCAATGTTTGTTTACATCTATTATTTTATTGCACTAAAAAAAATAAATGGATGCTTCCAATATCTATTTATAATTCTTGTTTTTTTTATTTGAAAAAAGTTTTAATTAACGATGTTTTTGTATTAAATTAGTTGCGTATTTGTGGCGAGACGCAAGTAATATTATTACGACCTCAATACCTAATACAAAATTATATTTGCTTAAAAAATGTGTGCACCGGCGCAGGCGCAGCGCAGTAGCAGTAGCGCATCATCAATCATCCCAACAAAACATTATTTGGCCGCGCTCGGCTCCACCATTATCGTAAATTACGGCTCAAGGGCATTTTTGCTGGACCCTACAATTTTCTACCACCTGCGTTCGTTTTATAGATATTATTAGGATAATATGAAAAATTGGTAATAAGGCTTTTTGTTATTTTGATTTGAAGTTTGGATTTTGTATGCAAGAGGTAATATTTAAAATTTTAGCAAGTTACGTTATCACACAGACGTTTCTAGTTGTATTTGTGAAAATAATTTAGTAAATGTAATTGAGAAAAGAAAGCACAATATAAACTTTGCACAAACAAATAAAATATTTTATTATAGTGTTCATTAACAGCCTCTATTTCTTGGTTATCGATCTATTGAAATTGATCGTCCTTTAAGGCCGAAGGTCTTTTATGAAATTCTTCTAGGATGTATGGAGAACACGTATTTATGTAAACAGGTGATACATTAACCCTTCCAAGTCAATGTTCTTAACCGTGGCTTCGCCGGGGTCAATCAGACCCGCGGTTCGAAGAAACAGTCATTTGTAGCGACCCGTTTCACAACAAAAACCTAACCATTTCGACGTATTCCTCTAATGAGCTATTTATAATCCATTTCGGGGCAAAGGCCGTACTTTATGCAGATAACCAATTTGAATAATGTTTACCGACTACCTGTGATTAACGATGGAGTAAGAAACAATAAGAATTCCGAATTCCAATGCGGACGCGCCGATAAAAAGAGTTCGTCGTGTCCGATAAACAAAATTGTTTACTTAAGTAGGCAATTTATAAAATGTGCAAGTCTATTATTTAAAGAAGAACAAAGCTCGCTTCTTTGGAATACTTTCGGAAATTATTTGCACGTTTTGCTTGCTATTACAATATTTTAGTGAAACAAAACAACATTTATTTTTAAGAATACATGCAATCGAAAATCGCTTTAAGTTTAATTGTAGTGTTTAATAGTTTATTTCGTGATAATAACATAATTATTGAAGCTATAACTTACACAGTTTGAAATTTTTTTCAACAGGTCGGCAATGTCTCCTATAATTATTATCTGTTATGCTAATCCCCTGGAATAAATCATGTTTACACGGTACAGCCAGCACGCAACCATAAGTACTATGATTAATGTGTAATCAAGATCCATTACTATCCGATACTTTAAAATATTCTTCTTCGAGCTTAATTGCTTAGGATTTTTAAACTCTTAATTAGACAAACTTGAATAAACAGCTCACAAGTTCATACTTATAGGTTCATAAGAGTATTATTCACCGATATGCATTAAAAATAATTTAGATTATCGGTAAAGGTTGGTAACACTTTTTAATATAAAAGTACTGGTGTACGAGCGCAATTTTCGTATTCCTCCGCTAAAAATGCAATGTCAAAACAAAGGCATGCGAGCAGCAGGTGTTTCTCTCGGAACAAAACGAGAAAAAGACATTCAAAAACAGCGAACTGGTATCGGTTGGCCACCCCGCTCTACCTGACACAATGGAATCCGAAGAGGGGCAAAAAGTTACCGATCGACAATTTATATATCCCCTTTCGCGTGCCAGCGGTTTCGGGTTTATGCCCTTTGGATATCGATTCCGCATACAACCTTTGAATCGATTAACACTACTCAGCATTCGATCTACGTGTAATCTCTGAATTAGTCACTCAGGAACATCATTTTCCAATAAAAGCTTAAATCTTCTTAAATACAGTTAGGTGCGGAAATTTTCTTTTTATACTTCTCTTAAGAAAATTGTGATAGACTTATTATCGAGGAAGGTTATCTTATATGTATTAAACAAAGAGGGGTTTGTTACAACACTTTTAACTCGAGAAGGGCTGGACCAAAATTCTTAAGGAAATAGTTTAGGACCAGGAGCCTTCTCTTGTGTCCTTACATAGGATAATTTTAATCCCGGAAATCCCATAGAAATGGTTTATATAAACCACGGAGCACGGCTAGTACATAACATAGGCAAGAGAATTCGCGCCGTACCGCTAAATAAAAATTATTGATAAAACAAAATGTTTTCAAGATATCGTTTTATAATTTTTTTACATAATATGTATTTAATAATCTGTTAAAAAGCATTTTGTATTTGGAATTTAAGCGGATTTTTATTCAACATCAATTTCTTTTCAACCACTCCTTTAAACCACCGTTAATATAATTTATGTGGCTCGGGATGCAAGTCTTACATTAATAATTATTAATTTATTATAGTTCATGTCGTAACCACTGTTAGCTATCACCATAATATTAACGCAATAACTTAACATGACCAGATAATCATTAACATTATATTTTGATTGATATTTTAATGGCGTACGACGGGTTTTTATATTCATCCTTGACATTTAAATTGTCTACGTATATAAAAGAGAAAGGGTCATCATTTCATTTTAATGTTGTGAAGTGTAGAAGTATGTGAGTAAAGAAAGAGAAGAAAGAAATACATTTTTACTTTATTGAAAAAAAACTACGTACAAACTAGTATATGATGTTCAATGAAATGAAATAGCTACACTTAATTGCTGAAGCGCATAAGAACTTTTAAAAACTTTTTTAAAGTTTTGCAGATTGTTTATTTTTTAACTATATCATGATATGACTTGTGTTTAATTTTAGGTAAAAACTAGTATGTTTTACCATAAAAAAATATGGTTTGAATCTGACGACAATACAAGTACACACACTTTACTTTTCATTACAAAAATCTGAAACAAAAGTCAATTATTAACAAATTTATATTCATTCGACGGAGTTTGCGAAAGTTCAAAATGTTACAAGTCCTATAAATTTGCCGCGGGTCCGTCCCTGGCTCTGTGGCTAGAGCTATCGGTATCATAAGACCTTTTTTCATTTTTAAAACATAAATTATAATATGTATGAAATTAAATTAATCCACTTTATTATATGTAATTCACGTCAAATTAACTGTAACATGTTGTGTATAGTTTTAATTGGAATGCGATCTATGCCCTTATATACGTATATATCTCTTAAGTCATATTGTAAAGCTGTAAGATCGGATTCTGTAATTATACCTTATTGAAATAAATTAATAATACCCATATTTATGTTATTTACACTATTTACACCTCTATTCACGGGAAAATCAGAAATCACGATAAGTTAAAAAGATCTTCGTTCAATCGATTACAGAACACTTTCGCTATTGTGAGCTTTTCCAAGTTTTTCCAACGGGTGTCGCGTGACAGCGTGAGAAATGATCAACTGTTTTGTGTATACTCGTAAAAGTCTGATTTTTCTTATGAACATTATAGTTGAAAAAAACCTGCCAAGTTCGAATCGGACTCGCGCATTAAAGGTTCTGCACCATCCAATCGATCCATTAATCTACCCAATTAAAGTAAATGACACTGGTTGTATGGCTCTTTGAAATTTATTTTTTTTATATTGAATTATTTATTTTGAGATGTTACGTACAACTAACTATTCTATAAAAATTTAAAGCGCGTTGCCGTCATTAATATTGAGCAAAAAATACGAAAAATGAACGTGTTTTTGTAGTAGGTATTTGTCGATAAAGCAGCAGAAATAAATAAGCTGTGAACATTTCAGCCTTCTAGCTATCACGGTTTATTACATACAGCCTGATGACAAACAGAGCAGGCTTGGTAATAGCACAGATAATATAATACTATAGTAATAGGTTCCATTTTTACTTTCTAATTACGGAACCCTAAAATCAACCTAATATTATTTATTGTATTACATAAAGTAGCTATCCGCGTTTCATTGTGCGCCCATCAGCTTATAAATAGCATTCCTGATGCTGCTGATATCGCTTTTAACATATTTCTAGAATTTCCTTCATATTTATTATCGGCTTATTTAAATTATGTATTGAATTTTTTTTATATTCAATAGTTGAATTGATTTTGGACATGGTGCCGTATCTCTTCTCTTCTATCTTCTTATTTAAATTATTTTACAAAAAATATATTTCATCTGGCATCCTTACAGAACTAATTTTTGCCCCGTGGTTCACCCGCGTATATAGTCCAGTCCCGTGGGATTTTTGGAATTTAAAGTATCCTATGTCCTTGTCCTAGAAATTTTTTATTTACCCTTGAAATTTTTCTGCCGAATTGGTCCAGCAGATCTCGAGTTATAAGCATTGTAACAAGCCCGTCTTTGTTTTTACATATATAAATTCATAATATATTTGGTAGCAGCCACAATCGTGCCATTAGTGATGACTAACTTTAAAATATTTTTTATCTGTGACCACACACTATATAACTTTTATATATTGACAGGTCAGATAATAACTGCACGAGGGAGCTGGCGCGTGCGCAGTGCGCGTGACAATCTTTAGTGAAAGGGATATTTTGCACGAGTGGGGCTGTAACGTTCAGCCACAGCTAACCGTGATGCGAATTACGGCGCGGCAAGCGATGGGCGATGAAAACAAATGTAAGACAATGAAGGTGACCACAGCTACCGGCGATGCGAATTGCGGCGAGGCAAGCGATAGGGGATGAAAACAAATGTAAGACAATGTATGAAGGTGGCCACAGCTACCGGCGATGCGAATTGCGGCGAGGCAAGCGATAGGCGATGAAAACAAATGTAAGACGATGTATGAAGGTGGCCACAGCTACCGGCGATGCGAATTGCGGCGCTGTGCGATGTGCGAATTCAACAAATGTACTGGCGAGTATCGAGGCGGCCACAGCTCATCGCGCCGCCCGCCGCGCCTTCAGTCGCATCGCCAGAAGCTGTGGCCGAGCCGTAAAACTGACCTTTGCGACTTCGTCAACATCATTGGAAAGTGGTAATCCAGGTTTTGAACAATTTTGATAGATTTCATTCAAATTTGTTAAATCATTGTGTCAATGATAACAAGAATCTAATAAATGTCGTAAATTTAGTTATGTTTTGAGTGTTGTGTTCATTGCATTGATGGGATTTTATTTCAAACTAGCTGTTCCGGCTTCGCTCCCGAAGCATAATTTTATATAGCCTATATTACTCATGGATAATGTAGCTTTCAAATGGTGAAAGAATTTTTATAATCGGACGAGTAGTTTTTGAGCCTTATTCATTACAAACAAACAAAGTTTTCCTCTTTATTAGATTAGTGTAGATTATATTTGTACTTTGCAATTAAATATACATTAAGACACGATTGCACCTTGAAGACTTCCAGATGTGACCGCATCAGTTAACAAGAATAAACTGAAGCTTGTACACAAGACGTATAAGTATGTATCTATAAATGAGTTTTAAAGTGGGCAAGGAGCTAAACCCAAAACAATATCTAAAAATGCCGAGAGAGAATTTTGATGAATATAAAATTTGAATCAAAAGCTGTACATGGTAATTTAATGTCCCTCCGGAGAATCGAACCTTTACCAAAAAAAAAAAAACAAATCTAAAATCGGACTGAAAATATAGAGCGTTTTTTTTCTTATGACCCGATTAGATAAGACAGAGTCTAAAGTATCTATGTATTTATTTACAAGCAAAAATGATCAATTTTTTTATCATTGCAAGTAATATCCTTTTCCATTTGAATATTTATTGATTGAAAGACGTTGCCAAACCGAATGGTCGAGTCATATAAAATTTTGATTAAAAATCCTTTAGACGAGACAGCCGAAAAGATTACAGTAACGGTATAAAAGTAATAACATTTCATCGAGGTATCCTGCAATATCCTTAACAACTTCTTTTATACCATTTTTTTTAAATTAAAACGATATCTTAATATAACCTTAGGGACTTACGGCCGTTTTCAATAATGTTACAAAGATTATGGATACATTGTAATCTCAGATTAAATGACATTTGATTGTCAAAAGTCATAGCAAAGGCTATCCGTCGACAGCGTATTGAAATCAAAGTGCAAATAGATAGATTTGCCTGACTTTAGTAAGTAAAACAAGGGATAGATAGAATATTGAAAACGACCGATAGGGGTAATATACTAAAGGCTGATGTTTATAGCTCAATCATTAGTTAATAGTTTTGTGTCTTGATACTTTGGTTATGTATGAAAGTTATATCGACGGCGGGATATGAAAATCTTGTAAGTCGCAGATTCTATGAAAAGCCTGTGGAGGGAGGATGGTATTATTCCTCCAACGAAAAGGGAGGATCCTCGACCAGTCCGAACCACAGGACTGGCCGGCCGTTAGGCCCCGAGGATTGTTGTTTGGAAGTGGTATATATGCTTAGCGACGAAAACATTTCAACATCGTGATTTAGGAATTGTGACGTCACGTGACGCCACAAGCCTTTTAAAATATCGTAATTCACGTCTGCTGGCAACGAAATTCGGATTGGATAATGCTACGTTTTTAAGTAATTAATTAGAACATGTCCATTCTATGGTTGTATTTTTTAGAGATAATAAAAATGTAAATTTCGTCAAGAACCTACTTTATATGCGAATAGTTTTAGTTTTAACGTTAATTTAGTAATACAATAAACATGACAAATCTACAGAAATTCTTAGTTGTCTTCCGACCACAATTTTTCCCATTCGGTTTTTTGCATTTCCTGTAAAATGTTTATTATTTTATTTAATCCTTTATTGTACACCACTTACATACTTATAATTCAATGTACAATAGGCGGCCTTATTGCTTTCAAGCAATTTCTTCCAGGCTACTTTAGGTTAAGGATGTTGATTTACGCACATGTGAGATTTTCAAAGGCCGGTAACGTACGCATCGGTTACGTAATAAGATAATCTATACATATAATAAAACAGTAACCGAACCATTTCTGTACATTGAATATTTTTCAAAAAGAGAATTGATATGCAATATGTATGTTCTATAGATACCAAAACCATGGTTAAAAATTTTTTTTCTGTTTGTCTGTTTGTCGGTTTGTCTGTTTGTCTGTTTGTCTGTTTGTCTGTTTGTCTGTTTGTCTGTTTGTCTGTTTGTCTGTTTATCTGTTTGTATGTGCGTCAATCACGTAATAACCACTGGGCATATTTTTATAAAATTTCACATGCTGATAGACCAATATTAGGTGCAACTTATAGGCTACATTTTATTTAAAAAAATATTTTTGGGGTGGCTATCCATACATGTAAACGGAGGGTAAAAAAATAAATTCGCGAATACATCATTGAGTGAGATTTCATTGGAAAGGTCTTTAAAAATGATATCGAGGTTTGTAAATGCGTTTTCTGCTAAAATAAATATTTTTTGAGATATATGCTTCTAAAGTCATGAAAATGTCATACCACGTGACAATGTGAGATTTTGGTTGAGTTGCGGACATGCCTTTTTATAATCTTAACGTATAGACTAAGACGTTAAAACACTCAATGAATCCTCAAAAACATTTAAAAAATAACTATCTCTCTGCCCGCGGCTTCGTTTTCTGTATTTTTAAAGAAGCGCGCGCTCTGTGAGATTTTGGTCACACCTATTTCCATAGAAAATTATTAAAAAATACTTTAGACATGCGCATATATTACTGGTCCTGCGATCGTAATTTTTTAAACTTTTGTTGTGCTCCTCTAAAAATACAGAAATTAGTAGCCCACGCGTGCGAAGCCGCGGGCGGAAAGCTAGTTATTTTATAAAAATTTAATTTCATAACGGAAATGTAATGTTATCTTCTTTTATATCTAATTAAATAGCACATCAAATCAATCAAATTAAGTGTCCCCATGATATATTGCACGTCAATAAAATATTGAAATTTATAGTGAAATGGTGATAAAAAGATATGGACATAAATCAGCCCTTTCCTTAATGAAATAGAATGGAGTGATAAACGTAAAATATGGCCGGACGAGCCGATC
>LQNK01000242.1:0-114785 GCA_001586405.1 Phoebis sennae
CTCACGCTTGACCCTGCATTAGCTCATATATGACTGTACGCTGCGCACTCTTCGCGCTCTATCTCAAAAACGGTTGATCGTATAAAAAAAAAGTTTAGACAAAAGTTGTAGAGAATTTTATACTCTATAACTTTCATAATAGGTGAAAATATCATTTAAGCAATAGGAACCGAGGTATTCGCGAAAAATCGTTTTTTGTGACCTTTGACCTTCAATATCTTAAGACGCGGACACGATAGCATTTGTGACTTTTGAGACAATATTTAGGGTAACAAAACAAAGGTTTTTACCAATTTCCAGCTTATTATCTTTCATTCCGAGGTTGACCCCTTTTTTTACCTAATTTCACTGGGCTACATAGCACCGTCGTCTCGTCCAATTAATAGAATAGAATTCAAATTCATTCATAATCATCACTGTGATAATGGTTCTAATTATATGAAATACAAATAATGTTTATGTGGTTGCTATAATTAGATTCCGAAAGTCTTAACTACTCGCACAAAAAAAAAATCCATTCATAAAATAAACACTGTTGACGATAAAATATATGAAATAAATATTTACGTGATATCTTTGGGGCTCAGGCACCCTGTATATTTTATGTAATATATATTTCAGAACATAATATTATAGCATTTGTGTATAGATCTTAAATTCTAATGATAATAGTGTACTAGTGGCTCGCCCTCAGCGTTGTGATGGATAAATCAAGACTTTTCATTTGATACCACACTCGGTTATATAAGGACAGGACATTCAGAACATGTACCACCTAAACACGTAAAATACGCTTGGGGTGCAGGCATTGCACGGCGTCCTGCATTCAAACTTCTTAGAAACCGCTCACGAGCAATGCACACATTTCAACCACGTTTACCTTCATCGAAACAGCCTGAACGCCTCTGATCTTAATTTAAACTCTGTAACTGCCTATGTAAACTTTTTTAAAGTTACGTTTCGATAGTTCGATTATTCCACTTGTGTGGCACAATCAAACGCATGTAAAACCGTGAAGTTAATATATTGTACTCGGTAAAGGCGATGTTTGCCAGCGAAATTAGCCAGGGGTTGTGCGTTGTTTGTTTATGCACGTTTGACTCGCGCTACGTTATTAAAAAAATTCAATCCGCCCTTTAACGTGACGGTGATAGGCGTTTTCTATAAAACTAAAACGACGCGGCGTATCGGTGTTTGTTTCGTTTACGCAAATATTAGCCTTTTAAAGTCGGACCAAATATTCACCTTTAGCTTTGTTGTATTAAGTAAGCTTGAACTTTACTTTTCTCTTTTTTGAAAATTCAACAATTATTGTTAGTTTTTGAAAATATATTTATAGCGATCATTTGGATCGCTATAAATATATTTTATCCTTCACACCTTAGAAAATATCGTTGAGTCGTCGAAGCAAGAAACTACAGTTATCGTCGCGTGTAAACTTGTTAAATTTATTCAATCTTTTTCCATTTCATAAAGAAATAGTGTTGAAATATTATCAATCTATCATAAGTATTGCTCAGTTATTTTTAACTCATAATTATCAAGTGTCTATTTTCATTTTGCCTCGTAAGGTATAGAGAAATGTTTGTAATTTTTTCACAAAAAAAACTCGACCGATTTCAAAAATTCTTTCACCTTTAGAAATCTGTATCTTCACAGAGTGACATAGGTTTAATATAGGCTATATAGCATTATGCTATGGAGCGACGTTGAGGAACTAATACATTAAATAAAGAGATGTCCAACTTTAAAATAAACAAAGAATATCTAATTAAATACGGAAACATTTTTCAAGAGCTTTTTTCTTCCGAAATAAGAACTTTTGTGAGGACTACAAGCTGTTTCTGTTCCAGATTCCATCCAAATATCCTCAACCTATTTTCACCATTTAGTTACAAAATCAATCTTAAATTCTACACGTCCACTACCGATATGTGAGAAGTATTTGGGACCTATATTTCCAGTACAGAATTTCAAGTGAAATGCAGCCATTCAGTAGTCAATGACGTTTTTTCGAATTGACGTAACTCAATTCTAGCCGTCAAACCGCAATCTTATTGAAGCTCGGGAGTCTTATCGAAATATCGGTACGTATTCCGTTATTGGATCGGAAGTTCGGTACAATAAAATATTTATTATACTGGGTACGAAATAGAATCATGTTTTGCTTAATAATAATAAGGCGAAAGTTTGTAAGTATGGATGTATGGATGTATGGATGTTTGTTACTCTTTCATGTAAAAACTACTGAATGGATTTGAATGAAACTTTACCACAATATAGCTTATACATCAGAATAACATATAGGCTACTTTTAATCCCTGAGTTTCCACGGGATCAGAAGCTACGCGGGTGAAACCGCGGGGCGCTGCTAGTACTTTATAAAGAAGGGTATACGATGACCGATGTTTTAATATTGACGTAAAATACAATATTTTGGGAGTTCGAACGAAAGGTTCGGCTGATCTGTTTTATTTGTCGTTTTTTTAAATTGCCTTATACAGACTCCTTACTTCTTCAATACTCAAAGCTAGCATATAGTCAAGCTATACAGGCAAAATTATTAATTCAACAATGTATTCCGAACAATGCTGAACACACCTGATCGACAACCACTTAACTAGTATATTCGGTTCACTGATGCAGGGTTGATATTTAATCAGTTTAGTTCTCGTTAATTATAACACCCACTAAAAACATAATGTAAAAATAGCCAAGTCTCAATGGACCTGCTACTGCTAAAAAGTAATGAAATCTCTAAACAAAGTTATGCCAAGTCTAACACTCGTATTCTAAGAAGTTACCTTAATTTTACTTCCACTCAGGTTACGTCAAATATGACGTATGACGAATTTTAATCGAAAATTCATAACATAAAAATATAATATTTTAATAAATAGATCGAACGAATGGAGGTGTTAAATTTTCTTCTCCGAAATTTTCATAACGTGAGTTAGTAGAGTTTCAACTCAGAATGTAAATTTTCGTTGACAGAGGTTGAGTGAAGTCGAGGAATACTCGAGGAATGTATTAGAATACGGGTGTTAGGTTCCTGACAGTAATGTTATTGTGTGACTTGGCCCTTGACCTAAAAATGAACAATGTTCAGCGGCAGGTCATATAGAACCTACCATCAGTCACTGGTCATACAGTACCCCATAAAGTTATAGATGGTACGATGTGCGATGTTCTATGTGAGTACTCTATAACCGTATAATGTATTTTAAGTACAATAAAGACTTTTTAGTCCATTCTAAATCTTAGTAGAGAAGTAGAAAGAAAGAAAAACATTTATTTCGACACACAATCTAGATACATAAATAACAGTTACAAATTACACAATACACAAGTATGAAATTGAAGAAAGATAAGATTAAATACAAGGAAGTAAAGAAATATTAATTTTATCAGGGCTGTGGAAATGCGTGTGCAACTAGATATCTTGTCAGCGCAAAAACCGTCTCGGCAAATAAAGGGTCACATTAGAAGTGGGCACTTATTTTGGTCTAGTTCGGTTTTAATTAATATAAAATGATGTAAAAAAAATATTAAATCGATTTATCCATATTATTGGTATCCGTTGAAATGTTGCATACATATGCATAGAGATACCGACTGAAGGCTTATAGCCGGGGCATTTACTAAAGCTTAGATTTCCGCTCTGTGGCCTCCCCACGTGGCCATATAAGCTCCGTAGGCAACGATTAATTCTAGCGCAAACAATTTTAGACACTACAATTCTACGTGATCAGCTATCCCTACAAAGTATTAAATATTTAACCAAGTCGCTTTCCGAGTTTACGTTTTGGTTTTTAGAAGGTTAAAACTTAAAACTATGGAACGGATTTTAAGGCGGTTTTTCGTTTCTATACAGGGTGGTAGAGACCGAAGCCCTTTTAAGGAGAAGACAAAATTCTCTTGTCATCACAAATAGATTAAAATAAGAATTCAGTTATTCCACGAACAAATAAAAAAATGATTTTTCAAACGAAATAAATGTTGCAAAGTTATTAATATTAACTATTAATAACGATAAAAGGGACAACATCGCAAGTATAGTTGTAAGTTCAAACACAATTTGGACCAATAAGTGGAGTCTGAAACTTTTATCAATAAATAATATTAACAAAAAATATATTTTGTTAATATTATCTTATAAGTGCCTTTATATGCCTTTATATATTATCAATTTAACAAGATTTTGCACCGTTTTTGTAAAGATTTCAACAAAAATACAATTATAGTCATTTTCTACTTTTTAGAGCGAGGAAGTCGGTTCTATTTTTTGGCAAAAAGTTTTTTTAAAAGATCAATTCTAGCTTCTAACTTCTAATCCAGTTAATAAAGGATAAAATGTCATCTTCCTCGAGATGTAATTTATTTTAACGTTTTTAAAATTGTATCCCAGTAAACAGTTGCAGTATAAATATTTGATATGATCGATCATTTTGAGGTGTATTATTAAAATGATTAGACTATTTGTAGAAAGCTGACCCGTTATAAAAACTCATATGAGCTTAATTATCCATTCAATTTTCGATCAACAGTTATCATCCCGGCCAGTCATAAACAGGCGTAATCTATATTGTAAATTTTAGCAACTTTAGTTTTAAGTATTTGTTCTATTTATTATTTATAACAACCCTTTATTTGAAAAATCTGCATCATTATGTAAATGCACGTCAGGTATTTTAGAATGAAATTCGTGAATGTTATTTATAACAAAGGAATAGTTTTCATATGGTTTTCACGAGGTTATATTCCCTTGTTGGTAGATATTGTTGTTCGTTCTTTAAATATTGTTCAATGCATTGCTCGAGGGCTTTGTAGGAAATTTTACTTTGCAGCAGAAAAGTAGAGCTGTTTGTGGATTTGTTTATATAAGAATATTATATTCCCGTGTCCTTTTATCGCAAAGCAATATCACAAGAAATAAACAGAGAAATATAATAAAGGCATTATTTGTAATATGTGTTGTGTAAGGATGTTTGAACTTTGTATATTACGCAGTAAATGCATCCCGTAGTTTGAACCGCACGAGAGCGCGGTAACCAACTTGTTCACAACAAATGCCTATTGATAATGAACTTTCTATACATGAAAGTACTTTAAAATTGGTTTAAACTATTTTTGTAAAAGTTTCTACACGGTTTATACTCACGAAATATTTAGTCGGTATAAGCCAACAGTTTTGAACTGTTTCGGGACGTTTAAGCGACCGATAATTAACCGTGTAAATTAGTACACAAATAATAAGATGGCTCTCTTATAGTTAAAACAATATATAATGGCTTAAATTAGTGACCGTTTTGAATTTTCAAACAGACGTATTAATGTTCCTTTTATCACATTAGTCTATATTTTAGCCACGGTGCGAAATTTTTCATTTTACGCCTTTTAATAAGCTTCCGTCCACGTTTCTTAAGAAAGTCAGACTTAGGCAGGGCGATTGCTAAGAAATCTTACTCTTTTATCGTGAACTTAACTTTTACTATTGTCTTTTGTTCTGCCTAGTGCCTCGTTCAGCAGGGCACACAATGAACAGACTATTTTATCCTGCCGTGCCACTAAATTGTCTCAAAAGTGAATAGATAAAGATCGATGCATTTTCACTATTCCTAAAATCAAAGACAGACTCTTTAACTTTTAGTTTCCACGTTTCTTTAATAATAAAGTGTTTTTTTTTGTTTGTATCGTTATTTACATTTTTTGTTAAAATATTTTAACTATAACCCTGAAATTTTCAAAAAAACATTGTATCCAGGAGACACTATCGGCCATAACATGCCAACTTTACTGTAAATTTACATGCACCTGAATGGTGGCTTTCATTTTCAGAGCCAAATTTAAACCATGACGACTATTACATAATGCCGAAATATGTCTTGAGGCTGATTTAGAGGAAAATAAAAATTACATCATTGAATTTTTAAAGACCCCTGCGCCAACGATCAGCTGTTATGTTTAGAGATAAATAAAATCAATAAAAATTCGACACACCCTTATTGAACGTTTTATTATTTTTTCTTGATAAGGTACATGTTCTAAATGTCCTGAAAAAAATATACGATAGATATAAAAGACTATTCGTTTATATAATATTTCGATTTCCATTATTTGCGCCATTTATTTCAAACCACCCAATGTAACGGTTCAATGTCTCTTCGAAATACAGTGCACTGATACGGCTAGGCGTCGCTGACTCGAAATTAAGTTACATTTGACGAGTTACATCTCCATTGCAAATCGTAGTGTACGTTGATCTAGTTATTTTGGTCATAGATACTGCCACGTGTTTGAGAAATATGAAAGTCTTAAATTGACGGTAGTCGAACATTTGGTGCAAAATGGAGACATAACGAGTTCGTATGTAATAATTGTCATAAATGTTTATGCATATATACCTATCTTCTGATGTAAGGATTAGGTGTGGTTTAGTGAAATCGCGTACCTGGCTTTTATTTCAGACTAGCTGATCTGCGCGGCTTCGATCCCGTAAAATAATTATAAAATATGTTACTCGTGGATAACGTAGCAGTCGAATGGTGAAATATTTTTTTACAATCGGTCCAGTGGTTTTTTATCCTATTCATTATAACCAAACAAACAAATAAACAAAGTTTTCCTCTGTATTATATTAGAAGTTAGTTTCATTTGCAAATTATCGAAGATTTGCGGCCGGGAAGCCACTTTTGCGATCTTTCGCACCCCTTACTCCCCTTATTAGTTTTACTGATAGGTAATTAAAAGTTTAAAGTCTACTCGACGCCGTGAAAAGTCGTTACAATGCAGATGTTTGAAAATAAACAATTTTTAAAACATTAACAACGCGGCATACCTTTTAAAATCTTAGATTACCTACACAATTTTAATGACTTCCAACTAATAAATTTAGGAAGCGGGTTTGTGGTTCGAATTGCCCAACAATAGTTGACAACTTACATTTTATATGTAACATAACAATGACAGCACCCACCTTTATTGTGGCCAGAATTTTTGTATGGATTACACCGTCTGGCTATTAGATTCCTTGTGGACTGTTTATGTACTTTACACACGTTGCTACGCGTTCGAAATTAAGTTTGCACGGATATTGCTATCAGTTCATAAATACGGATCAATCGCTTTGACAAATTGATCTGTCTGTAATGAAACTTTACACAAACAAACGTGTATTGCTATTTGAGTTAACGGGTCAACAGAGTAGGTGCTAATATGCAAACGGTCAGTTCTAACCTGTGTGTGTTCTATGTGCGGAACTAACTCGGACCTTATTTGACTCATATTACGCTTGTGCATTAGTTACTCTATGCAAATATGTGGTTAACGTTTAGTTCTTAAATAGTTGACATTGGTTTTGATTAACGGCCATTTTCAATAATGTATCAATGATTATGGATAGATTGTTATGTCAAATTATATGAGAATAGATAGACAAGAGTCATAGCAAATGTATCCGTCGTTAGGATATTGATATCTAAGTAAGTGCAAATAGACTTTAGTAAGCAAAACAAGGGATAGATAGAATATTGAAAATGGCCGTAAACCAACAAGAACATACTGAAAACATTTTTCTAACAAGCTTTTGTTTGTCTTTTTTACGTTTACTATGTTCAGAATATAGAATAATCATATTAAATTAATCGTAGTTAACACCTTTTGCCTTTCAGTTCAATTTTTGATTCCTATTTTGCAGTTCATGGTTTCTCTTTTGTTTGTTGGAATTTATAACGATTTGCAAATAACGTCGATTCTGCTCGAAGGTAACTCAGAGAGATTATCGCCAGGTTTACGAAGTATGATTTTGGTTAGTTTAAAAGTACTATGAAGTCACTGGTTGGCTTGAGGAGATGCATTCTTTACATAATTGGGTTTTATAGGTTTACGAATATTTTTATATCTAGTTTCTATAGTACAAGCTTAGCTTGGTTTGGGACTAGATGACGTATTGTTGAATGTCCCTGAATATTAATTTATATATTGATTGTTACTTTGATCTCCTGTTTTTTATTAAGCGAAGTTAATAATCGAGCCACAACCGTCTCCTAAATGTCCATGTATTATAGGAAAATCTTTACCGTTTTTATTGTTTATATTTTTCAACTAAAATCCAAATTTGAATTAAAACATCAAAACATTATTACTCTCCTTTTTTATTAAAACAAAATATATGAAATATCAATAACAATCTAAATGTTAAAAAAATATAGACTACTGCTTGTTATAATGACGCGACGTAGCATTGGGTTTGGTTACATTCGACATCGCTTCTCGTTGGCCGTAGTATAGTAATAACTTTTTTCAAGCGTTTGCTATAAGCTTTGTATAATTGAATTAGAAGCATTATAAAATGCATTTTTATTAGCGATTAAAGCAGGAAATGTTCAACAAATGAATAGCCACAATAAAAATCCTTTATGAAGCTTGTTTGTCAAAGTTCTAAAATCAATCTAGCTGAAACGCAAAGAATTTTAACGCAGATTTACAAACGGATAAAGCTTCGATGGGTTAACGTTTGTTAAATTCGGAAAAGAGAATGAAAACTTGCCGTATTTGCCTTTATTGCCGTTTCTATCACGCTAAATACACTAGTTGAGAGACTTTCAATCAAATTCGCTTTTTGATCTCATATTGAATTTGAGGTTTCTTTTTCATTTATTTGAAACGGCTTACGAGAGGAACATCGGTCCTTACTTTATAAAAATAATAACTAACAATTCATTTGTGGCGTATGCATCTTATTTGTTTCTTTGTATTGAATAGGCTCCGAAAGTACCAGACAGATTTGGATGAGATTTTGTACAGAGGTCTTTAGATCTCGACTAGTTGTAACAAATAAAGGGAGTATTAAGTCAGTCGTATCACTCGTCTCCCAGTCTCTCATTGCGCACACAACAGTTTTTTATTACATTACACATTAGTATTATAATCAATATTTTGCACCTACAGCTACGTGTGTTTAAATAGTAATTATAACATTCAGAAATTACTTAATTCAAAATGATATCTCGAGATCACAATTTATTCTTCGTTTGAATTTAGGTTTCAAAGAAAAAGAACCTGAACCTTATTAAATTTCTCTCCATATAATAGTCTTTATAAAAAGTGAGTCGTTTGAACTCGGACCTATGTTTTTAATTTCGTTTGCTCGGATCTTATTCGTCTGTGTTTGTTTTTTCTATAATAAAGATGAGCATTTTTACATTAATTGTTTGTGTGTATCCAAATAATAAAAAAATATGTTAAGCTAGACGTCCACTTATCGGCATCGCACTCATCGCATTTCATATTCTTTGTTTGCGTCCAATCATTTTCTATACAAATTATAAATTCGATGCGAAGTTAGCTTGATCAATCAGTTACAACTTAAAAAAGGAAGATGTTCATAAGACGCGTTATAAATTATTTATTACTTCTGAATGGTGAGTGTAAGTCTATAGTACAGCTCATATACATTTTTCCTTCTAATCCTACTTATGCGCTTAGTGCGCATATGAGAGTGCGAATTCAACGTACCGAATTTAAAATATCCTTTTTTTAATTTTGTGTAAAATTTTTCTTGTGTGTGTAATGTGATGGAAATTCATATGTTCTATGAATAAATAAATTATATCTGATTTATCTATCTATCTAATTTGCATAACAATATCCTGCCTCGGACTAAAATGCCCCATAATTTTTTTCACTCCCTCATTAGTGAATATTCTCCATTGCAATCATCCTTAAACCATTCAAAATTGATGACTAAGTTCCTCATTGAATTTGAATGACTGACGAATTTTTATCACAGCTCGCGCTTTATCTATATCCCCGAAGACACACGATGTTAGGGCTTCCAGGACAGTTTGCTGTTTATCGCAGCACATCTTTAAGCTGTTAATGGCATGGCCTCTCCACGCACTCGAAGTCGCCCGTCGCCGGTCCCCTGGCTTCCAGATCTTTGTTGGCAGTGTGACTCAAAGACGCGATTTGAATCGCGACTCTAATTGCACTAATTGCGCTCTGTTATGACGGAAGGGTCCCCGTTAATTACTATATGAAATGCTTGATTGATAGGTCGGTTTTGTGAGGGTCGCTTTCCTATTGAATTTCCCGCGTAGGCAAATTATACATGATTGAGGCAGGCGTTTACGTTAGCAATATCATATTTGTATTTGGAAAGCCGTAGGCCAAATATGGGCGATTGAATTGGTTTAATAATAACAATTACGGTGCATACAAAAATGTGGGTATATGTTTTGTATCACATATATTTGTCTAGTTTTTTTATTATAAAGGATTATTCACCTAGTAAACCTACTATAAAAAAGTCGTGTGACGATATCTGGAACATTGTGTTTGTCCTATCTTAATACAATTTTGTAGGCGATTAGAGTAGATAAAAAAACTTTGAGTTTAAATTCGAGCGAAATCAGTAGGGAGGTTACAAGTGTGTAGATGACTGTTATGCAAATAAAAGGTGGCACTAGTTTACTTAAACAATTATGACGTTATTTTCAAATAAATGGATATGAAACCGTAGCGTTCTAGTGACAATAAAGGGAAAATGGATCATTAAAAACGATTCCAGTAACAGCACAGTTTGCTGCGATGACACACCTACGTGATAGATTAATCAGTATTGCGCTTACGAGATTATCGTTTGAGCGTATTTGCCGGTTTATGAACACGGCGTCTTGCAAACCAATCCTGTTTTATGACTGAGCTCGTGCAGCGAACGGATTTTAACTTGTTTAACAATTATTCATTGTATCTAATATTATTTAATTTTAAATAATAATGGGCTGTCAGTCACTTAACATCAGGTGAACCGCATGCTCCGCTTGCCTGTATAGCATAAAAAAAATAATAATAACATACCAAGCTTTCAATTAGATAGATACCTTCTAGAGTGGAATGGTAAATAAATAACCAAATATTCTGGGACATTTGGCACTAAGCAAAGCTTGTACTATGGAAACTAGATAGCTGATAGACATACTTAAACATACTTGTTTTGTAAATACATATATACTATAGATAGATAAAGGCCCAGACAGTAGAAAATTACAATGTTCATCACATCGTAATTTTCTACTCGTGGGGATCGAACTCACAGCCTTCGGCGCCAATCGGGTCGTCGAATTAAATTTGTTTTTTTTTAAAGCCTCGGTAATTAGACGAGCGTGGATATGATATTTTAGAATTATGGGTAACCTTAGTACTCCAGTTACATTAAAAGCAAAAAAGGCTATTAAAACGATTTGAAAACGACTAAGATCACTGTGATGGCAACTGCGTTCTTAAATGAGAGTGATCTATAATTATTTCAACAGTAATTTAGGAATATCAACATAATTTTAGGCCTCACGAGTAGAAATAGGAGCTATTATTTAACTCAGTTTGGCAACATTTCCAGCATAATATGGAGATGGTAGTTGGTACTTTAAAATAATCCGGGTACGATAGAGCGGGCATTCCAGTCGGAACTAGAAGTGATGTTGTTACAATGTTCAAGTGAATTTGTGTACCTGTTAGTACTGTGTAATATTGTTTACATTTTTATGGTACTGATGTATGTATGGAGAATCTATACTTATATCATTGGGATTGTATGTTTTAAAAAGCAATAAAGTTATTGTACTACCGCATTATATGTATTACCGCATGTATTTGAAATTTTGAATACTTATTTCTAAATACATATTATAGGTGCATGCGAATGGATATACACGGACACTACTTTTGTATAAAATAAAGGGTATTATATCAAAGGATGTCCAAATTTATACAGGAGGTTGAAAATCGACAATTTAGTTTATTAATCAATTAAAAACCATTTTTTATTTTATATCTTTAGTACCATAGAAATAAAACTTGTGGACATAGTGATTTGTATGTACGCTACAACCACAGAAAAGCGTAGTAGTAGTGTGCGTGTTAAAATACACCAAAAATATGCATGTAGGTTGGCACCGGTGAATGATGCGTCGGTATAACGCATCGATGTTGTTTTATCAATGAAATGCGATATAGTGACAATATTTTGGTATTTTTTTAAGATAATTTGCCATACTAATAACTTACAAAGCATGCGTAATTTTAAGTTTATTTCATTTTATATGTTTCATTGTTTATGTTTAGATGTTTATAAAAGAAATTGAAAAAAATTCCGTTTGTAATTGCCAAATTTTAGGTCAGACTTACGTGACAATACACTTACGTGATTATAGTATTGGCTGAAATTTGTAAGTGCAACGATTTTTGTAAATCCAGAAAAAATCAGAGCTTGCAAGAAAATGATACGCAATATATTTAAATGTGGAAATAGTTAAAAAAGAGTTTAATTCTATAAAATTTTATGCACGTATCCCTTTCTTTACAAGTGTATACATATTTATGGCTATATTATTACAGTTCGATTATCCGAAAAAATCAGTTATCTAGACACTCATGTCACCGAATTAGTTCGAATAATCGACGCTCTATTGTATCATAATTCAATAAAAAAGTAGTACTACACGAAGCCTTACGACGGGCGCTGTCAAGTGGCAAGTCAATGTAATATACAAAGAACTCAACTAAAATAAACGTGGAAACTAGAAACGCGTTCAATATATTATGCAAATGTTTAATGTACAAGTGGCCTTAACCACGTGAAATCCCGCATTAATTAGCTTGTTTTTCTGCTTTTATTGAACGTCAGCAGAACTTTGTATTATCAGTTTGAATGTGGTTATAATTGTCCTTGCGCTACATTAAAATTTCATCTGTGGTCGATATTCGACCTAATTCGATGATTATTTATATTGTTCTAGATTATTGGTATTGTTGAGCTTCACCCGCGTATACGAGTATATCCCGTTCCCGTGGGTTTTTCGAGATAACAACTATCCTATGCCATTCCTGGGGTCTTAAAGAATCTCTGTACGAAATTTCATCAAAATTTGTCTTGTAGTTTCGCAACTTATTCAATACAAACAAACAAACAAATCTTTCCTCTTTATAATATTAGTAGGTATTAATATTAAATTTTATTTTCTGTACTATACAAGATAGAAGTTATAAACTTCCATTATACCACAGCCTATAGAATTTTACTCAAGGTAAGCTTTCCTTTATTTTTGAAAAGAGAGAAAACTGCATTCAAATATTTCCGAAAGTTCGCCTGCCACCTGAGGTGCGCTTTGACTTTGAGACCATTATAATTTTGGTCTATCAGAGTATAAAATTTTGAGCCTGAGACATACAAACAGATACACAGATAAACACAAAAGAATAAAGCTATGGTTATGCGCTCTATAAAACATCCATATTGCATTGCAATTAATCTTTTCAAAAATATCCCGTCTAACTCCACACATTGTATGCAAGAAATTTAAGCAAAATTGAATAAATAAGACGTTTCATAAACTTTTCACAATACATTGAAAAATTATTCATATTAGAAGTGGATGCTATTTTATGAGAGAAAGAAATTCGTATGGCTTTAGAAAATGTTTGCCGTGTTTAAAAAACACATCGTTATTTCCAGTTATGTACTTTTTTTAAAAGGTTTACAGAATCCGAGCAACATAATGAAATAACCGCGTAACAGAATCAGCTGTCAAATTGTATTCCATCCGTGCACGTGTGTTATTTCCGCCATGTGTCTGAATAAAACAGATAGGATTTTTGCTTTTACATGTGTTTCTATGGATTTTTATTTTTTTTCCAAATTCAAATTCTAAATCAATTTTTTAATTGGCTTTTTGAAAGCTCTTTTGATACATACATTTTTTTTAATTACCACCGATTCGGAAGGCAGTGTCTACTGAGAAGAACTGGCAAGAGAGTAAAGAAGGTGCTCTTTTCACATTGTAGTGCGTGCACTTTCAAGCGCGCATTGCACTAGATTCTAGACTCATTTCCCATTTTAAGACTTGTTTATTACGTTATGGCACAAAAAAGATACCTATCTATTTTATATTATTATGTATATTCTATACCTAAAGAAGAGATACTCGTGTATGTAATTCACTTTTTATACCTACGCTTACGTTACGCACACATGCACAGGCGAGTGTCTCAAACGGATGACATTCGTGCTCAGAGTGGTCCGACGTGTTCCTTGATATCAAGTAAACCGATTGCTTGCTATACATAAAAAAAAATTACCAAAAAGTTAAGTTGTCAATTCTGCTGGACATATGAACACTGCAGTAAATATTTCCTTATTCATAACCTTTTATTTAAAAACAAAAGATGTATAATTTTTTTAAGAGACCATTGGGAGCTTTAAATCTGTAGGTACTTTCTTGTAATTATGAGTGACATTGCCTTCGTGCCGTGTTATCACCGACACATTAAATTAATAACAATATTTTATAAATGTAAATAATCACCAACGGGCTTATGTTGGTATAGCATTTTATTATTGCACTCAGAATTAATTACTTTTGAACGTTACAAAGCTGAAATTGTATGTTCTATAAACCCTTCTCGTATTGCAATTTTAGAGTGGAATTCGCTTTACGATAGACGTACCTTTTGAAATAGAGAATTTTGGAAATTTCGAGTTTAAATAAAACATTGAAAAATACATAAGTGAAGTCGTTATTTCAATATGTTGGATTGTTAATAGCTTTTAACGGGTATAAGCCAGGCGAGTGCGTTGTAGGTATTAACGCGGTGTAGTTCGCAACAAAAAAAGAAATACCTTTTGAGCATATTTAATAAATACTATGCGATACGGGGACATTGCTATATTTTTAATGAATATCGTTTTTGTCTGTTATCAATTCAGATATGTCACAGACCTCGCAGAAGTTACATTATTGGCAACAACTTTTGTCCTACAACTTTTAATTAAAGTCGATAAATTTATCGAAAATTGTCATTTTAGTGTCGTGTCTGATATCGTTCCCTTGCTTGGTTCCTGTTTGCGTCCATTCGGTAACATTTCGAGATATCAGCTGAAATATATTCGGTATTTTTTTCTTTTTAGTTTGAAACGTGTTATGATTTCTAGTTTCATTGGTGTCGATTAATTTATATTTTTATAATTCTATAATTACATTATTGAATTTTGTATCATGGTAACCCGATGTGAAGGGTAGGAGGTCTAATTAGTAGGGGTAGATGATATACCCATGAAGGGGTAGTTAATCTCATCCGAATTTTGTAATGGGTTGGTTTTTGTTGTGCATTCCTGGAAAAGACGTCTTGGCAATAGTGGCAGTTATAAAGTACGTCATAGTTACTAGATGTGGTGATATTATTCTAAAAGGAAGAAATAAAATCCTTGTGGAGTATAATGCCTCGCGATTCAGTCAAGCGTCAGTCAATTATTATTAAATTAAGTTTCGTAATAAACGTTATATAATATTCTTAATATTAATTAATATCGTAAGTAGAAGTTGCGGTACAAAATCTTATGGAATTCTGGAAGTCGAGCTCATATAAGCTCGTAGGAAGTTTCCGATTACTTCGTGTGACATGGTAGGTTAACCTACACGTTAATTTTACGTACTGATTACTAATTCAACCATTAGGAAAAACTTTGTGGGCTTAGGATATAATTAATGTGTATATACGCCCGTTGTGCCCGTGGCACACCCCGCATATAGCTGTTTTCGTAAGATTTGATTAAAATCCTTTTGTAGCGGATGCCTACGTCTTAACACTCTCTTTGGACTCTGTTAGAGGCTCTGTTTGGACTGTGCGTTGATAGATCAGATTATCAGTCAGTCTGAGTTTTGAATATATAGATAGGGAGAGATAGATCTAGATCGAGTATCGAATCTAATTAATAAATTGGTTAAAGTCTGATCATCTATGTGGAAGATTCCAAGGAACTCCTCGAAAATCAACTGAATAGTTTTGCGGTTACCCATTATATTCTAACTCAGAGACTGAATTGTGACTGGCTCTGATTTGATAACCCATCACAGGTAACTAAATAGAAAAATAATAGTAATAATAATTTGAAATCAATTCTAAGTCGGTGCGAAATTTTGTTTAATTTAAAATAGGTAAAGGCGTGAACTTAATAGATTTTAAAAATAATAGTTGTTTTCTACTTTTTAGTATGAGGTTATATTTTTTGGCAAAAAGTTATTGTTGTCCCAGTATTAACGCTGAGCTTGTCGCATCTAGTTGTCGCCGGTTTGACGGATATCGTGCGATTGGCAACCGCCTCGTTTGTAGACTTTGGCGCTCGAGTAGGTGTACGAAAATTGGTTTCCTGCCTGAGTTGAGGATTACCGTGGAGGTTTCGTTGTTTCAGATAACACGAGTTATGTGTTAAAATTTTCATAGCATTTTTTGTCTACACTTATAAAGAGGAAATCATTGTTTGGTTGTAATAAAAAGGCACAAAAACTATTGGTCCGATTTTAAAAATTCTCACACCATTCGAAAGATACATTATCCACGAGTAACATAGGCTATATTTTATAGGCTATATATATGACATTATCTTACGAGAGCGAAGCCCGGTGGATAAGCTAGTTTTCTATATAAATACAGTCAAAACCTGGATAAGCGAGAGTTCAAGGGACCACAATCTTATTCTCGCTTATAGAGGTTTCTCACTAACCCGAGTTTCTCTCTAATGCAGGTTCATGGGTAGCGTTTCTCTCTTATAAAGGTACGCAGCAATAACAAGTCACAACAAGTCACGACATGTCATGACATGTCATTGGATAGGCCTTCCAAAATATAATAGAGGTTTCTAAATAGGTTTTTTGCCAAAATAAAATATTTTTCGAGAATAACGCTTCTAAAGTCGTAAATGTTTCATACCGCGCGACAGAAAGAAAAAAAACTTAAGACATGAAATATTTCAGCGGTCCCTGCTATTGTAATTTTTTAAAACTTTTGTTTCGCGCCTCTATAAAATACAGATATTTGTAGTCCACGCGAGCGAAGCCGCAGGCGGAAAGCTAGTAATAAACAAACTTCACTCTCGCTTAAAGAGGTAAGATAAGTAGAAGTCTCACTTATAGAGGTTCATGAGGAAAAACGACTCTCTCTTATCCAGGTTTCTGTTTCTCACTAATAGAGGTTTTAGGAGCTAAAATTGACGGGACCTGGCTATTACCCTCACTTATAGAGTTTTTTCACTTATCCAGTTCTCACTTATCCAGGTTTGACTGTACATATTTCTATTAGTATACATGCATACGATTTGCGTGAGTTTAGTTATATATTCTCCGTTACTTTGTAACTTTAAACGTAAACGGACAGACGTATGATTCATGACGTATTTAATTATTTATACATTAGAATGGTAGCACATTTTTGTAACATTCATACATAACCAGTAACCACCCATACCTTTGTTATTTTTTGTTCAAATTTGACTTTTGACTGTTACAATCACTCCATTAAAACGTATCAAAATTTATGCATTTATTTGAAACTCATATTTTTAAACAATAGGAATTCCCAATTATATTATTTGCCTACAAATGTTCGAAATATCGCATGTTTATTTTTACGAAACTGCAATGTTTCCAATTTTTGTTATTTTTTGTTCAAATTTGACTTTTGACTGTTACATTCACTCCATTAAAACGTATCAAAATTTATGCATTTATTTGAAACTCATATTTTTAAACAATAGGAATTCCCAATTACATTATTTGCCTACAAACTTCGAAATATCGCATGTTTATTTTTACGAAACTGCAATGTTTCCAATTTAACTTTATTTTAGTTTCGGCTTTTTATTTTGTAGTGCTTGTATGCTATAGAATACGCGAACGGCGTGTTGTTTCAAATTCTTGAACCTCGCTAGGACGAGGCGGGAAAATACATCAATCAAAAAGTATCCTATAAGTTGAACCTAATATTTACTTATTAGCCTATAAAATTTTGTTGAAATCTTTCCAGTGGTTTTGAGGTATATAAACTCTTCAAAAAACAATATACAGAATACGTTCGATTACACCAGTTTAAAAAAAATATAGTCTAGTATGGAGTCTATACTTTGTTACTTTTTCGTCGGAAACGACACAGGTGTCCGATAGTCCGATAATAGCCAGCTAAAATGTTTACGTACGCTATTTTAAAAAGCATCAAAACTCGCAAATATTGTCTACGCTAATGGCATCATTCTATTTGTCGGATTATTTTGTAGTGCACGTATACGAGTGCATTATTTGCGGAACAATTTGTCGTGTAATCCGTACACAAATAGTTCCATAAGTAATGTGTTCATATGAACCGTGGAACGTTCCGGTGAATCCGCGGGAACGCCGCGAGCGAGCGAAGTTTTCTTGACGTCGCATCTTACACATGCATTAACTCTCATCATTATTAATATTCGTAAAATTTTATCTGAGAGAAGGTTTTCAGGTATGAATTGACGGTTCGATTCTATCTATTTTTATCTAGCTGATCCGCGTGGCTTCGCCCCCGTAGCATGATGTGAAAGAGTTTTTAAAATCAGTCCAATAGTTTTTGAGCCTATTCATTACAATCAAACATACAAAGTTAACCTCTCTGTAATATTAGTGTAGATAATTAAAAATATAATTAAATTGAAATTTAAAATAACTGAGTGTTTCGTATGGACCTATGTACAGCTACCGGTAGTAAATAGTGGCTATGTGAATAACGAACTAAAAAGCGTATAAAAGTGACAAAAAACAGCTGACAATCAGATGTTTACGTCAACATCACAAAGTATAACTTCAATGTAATGCACAAAAGGCCAGGGACATTATCGCCATCTACGCAAGTAACTATTTATCGCTAAAGTTTTATATAAATCAACAATGATCACAGTCTAATTTTTTGAAATTTTGTAAATTCATTGCCTGCTTCCCATATCCAAATTACTGCCATCTATCAGTAACTGACACGAACTACAGCTTAATCATTAACTTTACTGCTATCAAACCACAAATAAAGTAAGAAATGCGGTATTTGTAACATATAATATGAAAATATATATAAGTAATAATAATCAAAATAAAACAATTTTATTATTAAATTCTTTATTCACATAATTTAAGTACATATTTCATATACATTCAATGAAAATTCACATTAACATTCCAATAAAGCATGCAATATAAACGTATTTTAAATGCACGTTCGAATAGTAAATATTTATTCCACCCCGGGTATTGATAATAATGCGTAACAGAAACCTAAAAAGTTTCGTTTACAGAAATATGGACGGACATAAAATGACACCTCATTCGTTTTCCCGGCGAATGTACTTCCGACGCGAACGGTGAATCCGTACGAATGAAGCAATTGTGGTATTTACGCAAACGACATGCGAGTGTGATATTCAGATGTGCAAAGAAATTTGTCCGTACTGCTTATAAGGCCTTTTTTTATTTTTACGAGGGGAAATGCTTTCGCATACCCAACCGTCTGGGCAAAAGACCAGGTTATGTTGGACTTGCACTGACTACTTCACCATGGTCCCATGGTTTCCCACCACCGCGACTAGTGACGTCCGCTGCGCCGTCCAAGCCGAACATGGTGTGTCCAGCGTTTGCTCGGCCGTGTCCTCACTGCAGTGGGCACTGCTTGTAGGGCCCTGATCCAATAACAATAGGTGCTTGAGAACCTATAGACTTTCGCTGAGTGTTTGATACTTTACTTTCAAGGGTGACGAACATTTGTTTGTGTAAGACTTTAAAAAGTATGGTCGATGTGTATATGTTGTATAGTATGGCATTTTAAATGTTTTCTTTCACAAAGTTAATATACTTATAATGCGAAACATGGACAAACACTCTCTCTTTTAAAAGCCATGATTTTTACTTCCCAGTTTGTACATAATTTATGACAGCCCTGTGGCTTTTTGCAAACGTCAAAAATCGTACAACCTCTGTACTATTTTAACACTGTGATAATAGATAGCAAATTTTGGCCTTTCACGTTTCAGAAGTTCAAATCTGAAAATTGAAAATTCAAGCATAACAACATTAGTTGGGGCATCTGTTACAGAACAATATAATATTTAAGTAGTTTGTTAATACTAGTCTGAAATTTTCAGTGATCCCGTTACACATGTACACAGGGTGGAATTTTGGTAATGCCACCTGAAGGAAAAGTACTTTATTTATTGATTTATTGTATGATACTGTAGATAGAAAATTTCACTCAAAGTAAACATTCCAAAGAAAATTCGCTTGCACAATCTGTAATAGAATTGACTAAAATTTCTTAAAATTACAACCTTTACTTTTAGTGCATTGATTGAAAGGGTCAATTATAATAATAAAATCTCTGTTACTAGATAAATCAAATGTAAGGAATACCATGTAATTTGGACTTAAGAATTAGATTGAGTAGTATAACACCACCGAAAATCTACGAATAATCGAAAATATTTGAATGCAGTTTTCTTAAGTTAATGTTTTCTTTGAGTTAAATTGTCTTTCTACAGAATTAAGAGTACTTCTTCAGGGACATTGTAAAATTCCATACATACAATAAGGGATAGTATTATTTCATGTAGTAAAGCTCTTAAAATGAACTCGGTCTTTCGTCTATAGAATGCACGATTATTATTTAGCAATAACGGTTATATTTACTCGTGAAAAAGTTGAACGGTCCCGGGTGAATCACCGGGTTCCACTTATTAATTCATCCTGCCGAGTTTGGGCTCATTTGTTTTGATTGGCCTTTTGTGCCATACTATAGTTCTTACCTATGTTAAATATTAAAATTCCATGCGTTGCTTTTGGGATATTGTGTGTATTAACAAGGGTATTAATTTCACAAGTTACTCGAAGTTTACAGTATACTAATACTGTAGAACATATATCGGCTAATGGACAAACGTCACTAAAAGGCAGGGGTGTGCAACTAGATCAATCCTGTGGCTGTTTACTGACGTATTCCCGTGCGATATATTTATTATAATATTTATGAAATTTTAAATGATCACGCACGTAATGCAGTGTAGCAGTAATAGCGTAATTCAGTAGTAATAGCAATCGCAATACGCAATTTTTACCAATTGTTTTTACATATTTTTCAATACTTTTATTCGACTTATATTTGTTTTTGCTTTGCCGCGAATGGTAGGCCACCCCATTTTATCGTGAGGAAATCCTGCATATATACCCGCCTGTCTCGGGAGAGACATGCGGGTTATGTCAGTCTCTTACTGGCTAATGTCCAGTTTCTATAAAAATAAAACGTAAATAATAAAACGAGTCGTTTTACTTACAGACAATAGACTATTCTACTAGGCGTATGTCTAAAGCGTATCTATAATAAATGTGGCGTTAATATAATATTATTACTATGAAAACTTGGTTGGTTGACTATAACCGCTCGTTAATGAAACGATAGCTCATAGGAACCGGGTCTAAAACCTCACGGTGGCCTTTCGAGGACCATGGGATCTCCAGGAACAACGCACACGGCGATGATAGGCCACCCCTGCAATACGGTAATATAATTAAGCAGTAATTGATACTCCTACACGGTCACACAAAGAGACGTACATAGCTGTTGTCTGATGGGCGGCCGTGTACGTTACCTTGTTCTATAGAGACTCGGCTGACTTTGCATGTCAACTTATGATTGATTGCAGTTCTTACTAGTTTAGCTATAGCTTGAGCTTAACAGCAAGACTTACCACTTAAGTAGTCTTTATGCTATTTTTTTTACATATATTAAACTAGCTGAGCTCCGCGGTTTAGATCCCGTTCTCGTTAAGATTTTTGGGTTAATACTATTCTATGTCCCTCCTCGGGTCAGGAATCAGCTACCTGTTGCGGTGTTTCCAAACAGATACGACTTAGGGCTTCAAGCGGCGAGCTTACACCTTTCTTAAAGGCTGATATTACACCCACGGTCCCCAGGCATTGTGGGTGCTTATGGGTGGCGCTGATCGCTTAATACCAGGCGACGCTCCTGATCGGTTAGCTATAAAAAAGTACATATTTCGAATGGTCAGAAAAGTAATTGATCAAACGGACAAAGTTTTCCTCTTTATAATATTAGTGTAGATATATAGGCCCTAAGTTTAGAAAAATGTTAAATGAACTAATATCCTGTTTTGACGCAAACTGAGACATTTATAACCCCAATATGTAGCTACCATTCAAATAGCCCATTCCGATTTCCCAAACGTCTTATTCTTGAGGTGTCTACCACTGACGCGGGAACCATTAAAATAAACAATATTTCTCGCATGCCATAGTTTCCATTAAATGAATTAATATTTCTTGTTTAACCGGAAACCCTATTACAAATATAATTACCGCGGCTTGTATCGATATTGAATTTACGGAGCATTTGTTGCGCTGTTTCTTGGCTGTAATAATTTCCGTTAAAGGGATGCTGTCACTCGCTGGCGGGTTGCAAGGTAATCAGGCCGTCCACGCACCGATGGTGTTAATTATTTTCTCGACTGCATAATGCTTAGAGCGCAGGAAATTAACTTATAAATATTAACTAATAAATATAAAGCCCGAAGTCGCCCAGATTTATAATTAATTTATTTCTTCGAAGGATGAAAAACGATACAATAAATATACATATATGTAGATGTTTAACTGTTCAGTTAACTTAATATAGATGTTAGAGAATGTGTGTCTCTATCATTATTAAAGTTTCAAATATATAACATTGAAGGCAAGTTATAATTTCAAGGAACGAAAACCGTGCACCCTCTGCAAATGTTTACTCCCGTCTAACATGATTTAAGTTATTTCTCACATTTTGGAGCGTCTTCTAAACATCTTCGGTGAGAATGGCACGAGCGCGCGAACACAGGTGCACTCTCACACACGTAATCCGAAGCGCCGGACGCCCGGCACGGAGAGCTGGCCGATGGCGCTTCATCATCGAGACACTACACTTTCGACAACTAACGGCCGTTTTCAATAATGTACCAAAGATTATCGATTGATTGTTATGTCAGATTATATGGCGTTAGATAGACATTAGTCATAGCCAAGGCTATCCGTCGATAGGATATTGAAATCAAACAAAGTAGGTGCAAAGAGATTTGTCTAACTTTAGTAAGCAAAACAAGGGATAGATAGAATATTGAAAACTGACGTAAGACAATTATATTGGCAATATTATTTTGACGACCCGGTTGGCGCAGCGGTTCAGCAATGGCCTATTGCGCCGGAGGGTGTGGGTTCGATCCACGACCAGAAAATTATTTACAACAAAAAAGTATGTTTAAGTATGTCAGTTATCTAGTATCCATAGTACAAGCTTTGCTTAGTTTGGGACTAGATAGCGTTGTGTTAAATGTCCAGGAATATTTACATATTTATTTATTTATATACGAAATTCCAAAATGTCCAATTTATGGTGTCAAACCCGTAAACTCCAGAAATTAAAGGCGAAAACGCTAGGATTAGTTAGGAGCACAAGATCTTAATTAGAAAACTGTTGCAATTATATTTGAAAAATTCGGAACGAAATTTTAATGAGATGACCTTTCGTAATCTCCAGTGGAAGCTAAAAATCAGTTGCATCAGCATATGCAATCATAAAAATGTGCGAAATTTAAAATCAGATTCATATCTGAGTATAAATTTCTCATCTTATTTTTTATGATATGCTAATTATATACTTAATTAAAATTAAACTCTACTATCAAAGGCAAATTTCCAGGAATACCAGGAGTATATGAATGCGACGGGTTAGCCAGATCGGCATTAACAGCTAAGCAGGCTAGTTCCCGGTATAACGTTTTCACAACAAGGTTACGCGGAAAGGCTCTGCATCTGTGAGAATACGCGCTATAGAAACGATTTATATAGAATTTGTGAATTAATACTCGTTTGATCAAATATTAAGTTTAGTTTATAGTCTCATTATGTCACGTCAGAAGGATCTTTATAGTATACGCGAGAGAGCGAGGGCAGTTGGGAAATGTTTTCAATCGTTTGTATAATAGATAGAAATACATTATAGTTCATTAAAGAAAGAAGAAAGAAGAAAGAACTAGGTACTTTTATACCCTTACTAATATTGTTCTTAAAATTTGTGTTTATGCAAAGAACAAAGCAAATTCGCTCATAGGCTCCATTAGCTCTTATTTGTTTAAAATTTGTGATACCTTTAAATCATGGGGGAAAGAATATTTTTACTTCCACATTGGTGCATGGACTGGACGTTTGAACCGTCGATCTCTTATATTAACGCTGACACCAAAGCCAACAACGTGGCCTTTAATTTAGACAATTTAATATATCTAAATCACAGATCTAAATAGATATAGAACTTAAAGGTGACTGAATGACTGACTGACTTAATAAGCTCTAAACGAACAGCCCAAACCGCTGGATGAATCGGGTTGAAATTTGGCATGCAGGTAGGTGTTATGACGTAGGCGTACGCTATGAAAGGATTTCGACCAATTCCCACGGGAACGGGGAAAATATAGATATATATAGATATATGTAGGTGAAACCGCGGGGCACGGCTAGTATTCAATAAATTTAATGCAAATAAATAATAAAAGCGTTTATAAGTGTTTTGCTTTCAACGTAATCGGATTGCATCGCAATACGAAATTATTAGAATCTTATTTCTGCTGCATCATATTATTGCTATTGAGTAGATTCAAAGGAAATTCATAATAAGCCCAATTAATAGTACTTATAATATTCCGAGAAAAAGAAGTGACTATTTGAGTGGCGTTGATGTTTCATTGATTATTTATAGAAAAAAATGTAATTTTCTCGTTAATTATAATAAAAAGTAATCAGTATGAGTACCGAAATGAAATGGAATCCGAGTTAAAAGTCAGTTGTATAATTCCCACTTATCCAATTACAGCACTTGATTTAAAAACATTGTCATGAAATGTGATAGTCGTAACTTAAATCATTTTAACCGATTTCCCTGTTAGTAGTAGATATATCCCGTAATACGCTTTCCCGCGTCAGACGCGTTTTTGGCCGGGTCCAAATCTAAACTACTAAACTTCAAATCTAATACTGAAATGTGTTAACCCTTTGCAGTTACCAAAAGTGGAAAAGTAATAACTTTTTGTCAAAAAATATTTGTTGTAGGTGTTTGACCGCCTCGTTGTTAGCGCGCTTGTTGTGACAACTAAGAGGTCCTAAGTTCGATTCCCGGTGGAGATGTGTAAAATTTCTATTCTCGCAGAGTATAGAAAGATCACCCACTAGCATTGCGTTGTAATGCATTATATATAAATCAATAGTTACCATTCATTTGATATAGGAGGATTCTCGAGCAAATTGTTAGATACCTTTGTTCGGAAATATCTATATCCTTATATCTCGCACTTGACCGGTTTTTTATTAAATTAATTTTCAGACTGGATGAGTTCCCTCTTTGGGCAAAGGGAGGCCTTTGCCCAGCAGTGGGACACTACAGGCTCAAAATAATAATTAATCAAAGAATTTTAAGCTAAAGTTAATTTTTATAAACTTAATTTTACGATAAGTAAAAATTTTCCTGTTAGTCAATATGCGCTAATTTTTTTAACCCCTTTGAAAATACAAATGGAAATATTATCTAGTGCGTTTCGGTTGCAATGGTAAGTGACACAATGCGGGCAGATAACTCAAAACGACTACGTGCGCAGTCAGGTTACGTGGCTAAAAAGTGAAAAACTTTCTAGAATTTTCGTTCTTCTAAATGTACCGGGAAATAAATTAGCATGGAGAGTTTGATTTTAAATTAGATATATAATTTAAATTGAGTTTCCACAAATTACAGTATTTTCATACAAGTTTTACAAGATACTTTTACGTATATATTATCTGAAAATAGTTACTGTAGGGATGTTATAAAAACATTATCTATGAATCTAACCAGTACCTAACTATTGTGTTGATAAGCAACATTAAGCAATAATGAGTAACATTAAGCAAGTTAATTTTCATACATCTTGAAATTTCATACTTTAAATAACATGTTTATATATGAATTATTTTGTATTTATTTTTTCACTTTTTACAAGAAACACATTCACAATCTCAAATATTTCAAGCGAAATAATACTACCAATCTTAATATTTACAACGGCGTCCTGTCGCGCCAAGGTGCGAACAAAATTTAAATTAGAAAAACTACACGAGTACTATATCAAGAGTATTATGTAGACAAAAGGTAAGATGAGATAGATAAGATAAGCGCGAAAAATGCAGACTTATAATATGGGTAAAATGTCCAAGTTAAATAAACGCCCTCCAATTAAGGTCTAAATATGGCATCTTTAAATATTGCCAACGCGACGTGCAATGAGTAACTATGGCAACGGCAACAATTTTCAATATAACAACTTTATATCATTTGCAACACGAATGCATTCGGCTGTACAGTGCTTACTTCATGAAAATGAATGCGATATTAAATCGTAAGACGTCTTGATATTTATTTTCAGAATCTGGAGGATGGCTCTTTGACTTGTGAATATAGCAATTTTTCGAAGAACGCGTGGGTATCGCGGATTTTTTTT
Organism: Phoebis sennae; assembly: GCA_001586405.1. Taxonomy (NCBI): domain Eukaryota; kingdom Metazoa; phylum Arthropoda; class Insecta; order Lepidoptera; family Pieridae; genus Phoebis; species Phoebis sennae. The sequence continues at coordinate 26,405 of LQNK01000242.1, forward strand.
AAATTATTGAGGAAAATATTGGTACTCGGAAAGCATTGATAGGTTATCATCAATTAATTTATTATATCGTGGTTATGTCTCGGTTTCATAGTTTGATCGTTTTACATTTCAATGTTTTAACGGTCTTCCAACGTCCGAACCTGTCGGTCTGCACCGAGTTAAAAAGCAGTGAGTATAAACCGTCTTCATGTAACTGATTATACTTTGGCTCACTTATCGTTAAATCAATATAGGCCACGCATATTCATAAAAAATTGCTTTAAAAATGTTATTTCCTCCAATAATATGACACAAAGAAACGCAGATACGCCTAGACTATTACTATTAGACTTAAATCTGGCTACATCCGTATCATCACAGTGTATTGTATTAATAATGATATTAGATGGATCTACTGGCATAACCAAAGGCTAATCTAAATTACATTTACCCATGTCCATTGTTGTCTGAAAAATTGATTTGAAATTACGGCGTGCATTTAAGAGGATTATGGGGTCTATAGAGAAGATTCGATATGGACGTTTTACATATGTATTGAACCTTGGAAGCAACGCTCCGGGAACAATTAGGGGACTGAGTACGACTGATAGCTTCTTTGGTGGAAATTCTATTGCGTGTTTTTGTTATTGCTATATACTTATAAACTTTATTTGGCAAATATTTTGTATGTAATTTCGTGTAATTGTGTGTGCAATTTTTAAATTTGTGCGTCCAGTACTTTTCGAGAAATTCGACAGAAACGGATCTAGCTATAAAAATTAAATTTAAGAGTAACTTCGCAAATGTGTATAAAAATTATTATATTTATAAAATTAGATATTTTTTTTAAAACTTGGGAATTATAACAAGTTTTGAAAGTTACAAGTGGCTCTGTAATCCAAACGTCAGAAGATAAAAGAAAACATAGATAATATTAAAAATACAAGCTAACATAAATAACAATTTAAAATAAAACAATAATATAAAATCGATAACATTTGAATTGCCCCCATACATGCTATCATATATTTAAAAAGTGCAAAGATTTACCCTCCGGTAAATATACCGAGGGGTAAATTTTTGCCACTTTTTTCTCGTATATGGTTTACTTTATCAGTTTATCGGTAACCAGATTGTCCTCAGCCACATGATGTCGTATTAGTCCATGAAGGGCGCCCGGGGCCCAATGTGTTATTTATTGCATTTTTGAAGTAACACCGTATCCGAAACTGAATTTTGAGGTTATGCCGTTCTAATACGCATTTGTGTTAGATTGAATCGTCTCATAGATTGATTGTACACAAAAACACATTACACTTTTCGGATGTACACAAAAACACATTACACATTTCGGATATTTGAATTCTATGCTATTTTAATGTGTATAAAATATAGATATATTTTTATATAGGTACGTCAATTGAAGGAATAAATAATGACTTTCATAATTGAAAATGTTTTCCCAACTTGTGGGTGATTACGGGCGGCGTTGCAATCACTTTACATCAGACGCACCTCTTATGCTATAGAAAATTATTGCTTTTAAGACACAACACAGTAAATTGTAATCGGCTTTATCGCTTATAGTGATTCATCTTAAGGCATCTTTAATTTGTTCTTTTTCAGAAGAACATGAAGGCGTTTTAATATTTAATACAATGATAGTTATTCTTGAAGGGAATGTTTAATAACGCGCTGGGAAATTGTTGGCAGGAAAGCCTCGACACACTTGTTGCGCTTGTATTTCGTAGTTTATTTTACTCCGGTTTATGGGTATTCCTCGCTCACTTTTTAAAGTGCAGATATCTTTCAAACTTTGTTAAAAATATTTATTGTTCTTAATTTAAAAACATGAATTTCTAACGGCCGTTTTCAATCATGTATCAATGATTATGGATAGATTGTAATCTCAGATTAAATGATATTTGATTGTCAAAAGTCATAGCAAAGGCTATCCATCGACAGCGTATTGAAATCAAAGTAAGTGCAAATTATGATATTAGATTTTCTTGACTTTAGTAAGCAAGACAAGGGATAAATAGAATATTGAAAACGGCCGTAAAACATGCTATTTTTGTGATTGGTCATAGAATAAACCTCTAACGTCAAACATTACTGATAGTTATTCTATCACATACGTTGTAACGTATACACGTTACTAGCGAGAACAATGTTTTACTAGAACATTGTTCGCGGATATTCCCATATAGCCTAGATTTCACGTTCTCGGCAGGAAATACCGAACCGATGCATCCATGGAAGGCGGAGTACATGAGCACCTTACATAGCGTTGCCTAATCAACTCCACACGTATTTTTAGAACGAATTCTACGCTCAAATTTAATTATGAAACATTCCAACGAATTAATCTCTGGCACTTACATTCTAATATGAAACATTTCAATAATTTACTCTCGGTATATGAATGGAGGTCGAGATGGATAGGCATTTGGGTTAAATTATTTATACGTCAGTAAAGTACTATGCGAGCGGTGCTTTGCCGCCTTTCAGCGTAGCACGCGAGCTACGACACGACGAGGGTGCCGCGTCAGCTACGACTTGTGCTACGTTGTGCTACGCGGTCTACGAAGACGATTTAGTACTGTAATACATTATTTTTTTTTACTAATTGCGCCGCAATTTTAAGTATTTTTGTAGACGTATCACGTTAAATTAAATAAGCAGAATCTCTATTTATTCTAGCTATATTGAATGTCGCAGACTTTCTATGTTTTTCTATAACCTTATTATCATTTCCATTATGATCAACATGATTAGCTATATGCGCCTAAATAAAATACCTTACTTTATTTACTATATATGCAATATGTTCTGTTAAATAATTGTTATGTTGTATATAAAACAAATCAAAAAATGATATTCAAACTTTTTATTTGTGGCTCATGCAATTTTAGTTTGAACCTGCACCCAAACAGAACAAAGTTTCAAATTCCTACAAAATTGCAGTTGATTGGGCTCGCAGTTTTAAAAGTTAGACATTCATACGCTGTGCGAAAGGCCTTTCTGTTATATATAAAACAATGGACGGGATTCCTCGAATTTGATGGCATCCACGAATTAATTACAAGAGCTATTTTACTTGATTATCGTCCTTATTTACTGGAAATGTGCGCCATTGACGCTCAATAATAGCCAATACCTTTGTGACAAATAATGTTTGAATAAAATATAGGTAAAGCAATATTAAATTAGAATCTAACGTGCTTTATTTTTGTAAATTAGTTTTTTATTTGTATATATAAAACTCGATCAATGCACAACCTAAACTGCTGGTCGGATCGGGCTGAAATTGGGCATACAGATAGATGTATGACGTAGGCATCCGCTAAGATAGGATTTTTATCAAATCCTACGGGAAGAAGGAACGCGGTTAAAGCCGCAAGGCACAGCTAGTTTAGTTAAAATTTCCATTCATATTAAAAAACACCCGATATATCTCAAAATAGAATTAAAACGGCTTCTAGGGGCAATTATTTGTTGCCGAGGGACCGATATGTCTACCAATCAATATTATTTATTTTCGTTTACTCCATCCCTTCAAATGAAATTTCCACCCACCTAAAAGTGGAAATTTCCTTGAAGGCCTAAGTACAGGCTGTCGTCAATAGTGACGGAAGATCGGTAAGGTCCAACACAAATGCAAAAGTTTTAATGTCGTACTTTTGCAGAAAAGTGCGTCAGAGAAACTTTTGGATCGTACAAAAGTGACGCGTGTTAACTTGCATAAAAGCCCTCGCGAGCTGGTATTATCGGGAACGTTCCAGCCCTGGGCCGGGCCGCCACGCGCGTACATCATTGTATAGCACTAGATAAATTTATGAATCTGTGACGCGATTGTTACAAGCCACTCTTCCGTCAGCCGTCGGCCAATGCAGTCGGTTGCACGGCGCGCGTACCTTGGCAACAGCAATGCAACGTTCGTTCCGTCGACAGTTGCAGGAGAGCGACTTCGACGAGAGGTCGCTGTCCCTGTGCGAGTCCACCGACGCCTCGGAGAGGATCTGCGGCGACTTCTTCAACACCGTCAAGAAGGGCCCCGGGAAAGTGATCGTGACCGCCATCGAACCTCCCCCGGAGTTTCAGGTGGGTGATGAGCTTTTCACTTGCGGCGCGCTATTTCATTTTTTTATTAGTTTTAGATAAGGCGTTTTTTTTTAATATTCTTTTTTTAAATTATTTATGCTTTCATAGTGATAGAAACATTTTGATTGTATGGCGTCAACAGGTGCTGGCGCAAACACATTTTCTTTTTTAACTGGAATTAGGATTTTATATTTAATAGTGTTAAGTGTTATTAAAATAGTCAACGGGGGTTAAAGATGCATTAATAGTGTTTCGAGATCTATAATATATTGTACTTTTAATTTTTTTATTTAAAGTAGCTTTTAATTATAAAATTTGTATCCATAACAATTTAAAACTGAAGGAAACAGCAGTCAAACGCAAAAAGTTTTATTAATATATTTAAAAAATATATCATTTGTTTTTTTAAGTAGTTTAACCAGCCAGGGTATCAACAGGTAGGGAAAAAATACCAATATAAGTAATTAAAAATAGTCAATTGAATCGATTATTATTAATCAAAGAAATGATTAGTTTAAAAACTGCTTTGCAATATTTATATATACATTACACGAAAATAATATAATGAACTGAGTTTATTCTGAAATATGCGCTCCAATAGAATTTGTTCAAATTGAATGCATAATTATTTTACGGTTATCTATTTAAACTCTTATGTTTATGATTATTATGATGAGCTTACGCATAACAGGTGGTTTTTAAATAAAATATTTGTTTTACATTATATTTCACATGAGAAAAACTTAAAGAAAAGTTTTATTATTATTTTTAAGACAAATCAAAACACATTAATACCCAATCTTCATAAAATTCAAAAGTATATACTTCAAGTTAGTAAATAATTTTCCTGTCATGTGTTTAACATTAAGTATTCAATAAAAAGCATAAAGATTAGCAGGTGAAACTAATTCAATACTCTCACGGGAATAAGCTTTTAACGGATTTTAGATCTTCTATCCTTTGTATAAATTTTCAAACTAAGTACTTGACTTTATAAAAATCTTTAAAAGCTTTATACTATTTTCTATGTCCCTTTCAAAGCAAATATGTTTAAAGTGAACGATTCAAAATTCATATCCTTACTTAGATACATTTTCAACGTTTCAAATATTATGTTTTAACACATTTATGGTTTAATGGTAGGTTATAATATAAAATGAAACAAAAAGTTACTAGTATAATCTTGTGTTTGTTTTAACGCGAGTACTTTCCATTTTAAATAAAATACACGGGAGACCACGTGACCACGCTCGCTGTAAAGTGCTCGAAACGTCGGGTTAAATAATAATGTAAAATAATGTATAATAAACCGCGTTTAAAATCCTTTAAAAAAGTATTTTATTTAAAAAGTTACTATTTCATTCTGCCACTTCTAAATACAATTAGTTGCCTATTTACTATTTAGTGACAAAACTTTATTGGAAAAATTAATGAGCTATTTGTTTGGTGTCTTCTTTCGTGATGATCTTATATTCCGTGAGTTAGGACCATTTTTGGAGAGGTGTTTGAAGCAATTTTTACATAACTACAAAAACAATATTAGAAATATTAATAAAAAAAAATATTGATGTCCTCTTGGGTGATGATCTTATATTCCGGGAGTTAGGACCATTTTTTGGTAGGTGTTTGAGGTAAGCTAGAAACTTGTATGATGCCTCCCCTATTATACGCCGACGTGGAACTGCACGGGGCTGATGAATGAGCGGGGCTTTTTTAGAAGACGCGATATTTATTGAAGAACTAACTAAGATATGGTTGTTGAATAAAAAAACAAAAATCGCATGAGTTAGTAGTTGTTTTTGTTATTCGTCATTTGATCAACATGTTTGCTATGTTAACAAATCCTACTGATATTGTGTGTGTATGTATATATGTACATGTTTGATGCTCTTTCACGTAAAAGCTACAAAACCGATTATGATGAAACTTGGTATACATATAGGTAAGGGTTCAGAATAATATATAGGCTACTTTTAATCCCGGAGTTTTCACGGGATCAGAAGTTATGCGGGTTCGCGGGGCGCTGCTAGTTTAACAAAAACAGCTCGCGAAACTTGAATTACTCGTATGATCTAAACGAATAACTTAATAATACACGGTTGAGAAAGCGGGGTACTACTAGCTCTTAAAATGGGCAATACGACACATTTTTCCTAAAATTGTTTATTTGTATTGTTTATGTGTACCGATGTTCTTATTTTCTTATACTTGATTATAATTAAACGATAATTACATACAAGATAAAGAAAACAACCTTTATAAATTACTGATATATCGTTAGTAGTCCAACTTACCAAATGATAAACGCTCAGAAATTAAATTTATATTATTTGTAATATTTATTACAAAATTTGAAAAACTTAAACGATAGGCGAAAATGGTTAAAATCTGAGTTATTAAGTAATGTTGAACGTGGATCAAAGTTCGATTTTATATAAATAGTAGCTGAGCTCCGCGGTTTCACACGCGTATATACCCATTCCCGTAGGATTTTCAGGTAAAAAGTATCCATATGTTATTCTAGGGTTTCAAAGAATATCTGTACAAAATACTACAGGACCAATTGGATGAATCTAAATCGGTCCTGTAGTTTCGGAGCCTATTTAATACAAACAAACAAATTTTTCCTCTTTATAATATTAATTACTAGCTGATCCGCTCGGCTCACTCCCTTTGTTACTGGTGGATAATGTAGCTTTCGAATGGCGAAAGAATTTTTATAATCGGTCCAGTAGTTTTTGACCCCATTCATTACAAACAAACAAACAAAATTTTCCGCTTTATAGTATTAGTATAGATAAGTATAGATAATAAATGTGCACTACGATTGAAAACACGATAGACCGCAGATGGGATAATACAAACAAATAACAATGTTACGTGTGCGCCCCAAAACTCAAATATTCATGATACCTATTTGAATACGTTATGATATAATTCCTAGCATCTTGCGATCCTCGCGGGGTTCACAGAACATAACTTGTTGCGCTTGGGTATACAGTAGCTTGCCGCCGTAACCGACAAACTGGTCCACTACCGTTTTTATATTTTCGTCCTTTCAAAGTAATTTATTTGAAAAAAGAAAGAAAATATATTTATTTGGCAAAAAAATAATAATAATAACAAATGAAAACATAAGGTATAAACAAAAAAATAAAAAGAACAACAAAATAAAAAAAAACAATGAATACCTCTAACACAAAAAGATTGCCAAATTGGAGCCAACTCAGTTTTTGTTATGTCGCATACACGACATAACACTGATTTTCAGTGGGCCCCTCGCGAACATTGGAAGACAGATATATAAAAAATAGCTTTATTAAGATGTATAAAAGTATTATCAATGTGTATTTTATAATATACTAGCTTTCATTTGCTGAAAATGTAGGTACATGTGATGTTTTATAATTCATTGATCTATACATTTTGCCATTGATTGAGGCGTGCAAATGTTATAGAAAGAATTGATAACATTACATAATAATTATAGTAAACATTATTCATTACATTAACATTTTACTTTATATGTAGTTTTGCCTAGTATTGACGACCCGATTGGCGCAGTGGATAAGGCAATAGTCTATTCGGAGGGTATGGGTTCGATCCCCGCGAGAAGAAAATTATGTGATGAACATTGTAATTTTCTACTGTCTGTTTTCATATCTATAGTATGTTTGTATTTACAAAAAAAGTATATTTAAGTATGTGTATCAGTTATCTAGTTTTCATACAGTTTATTCAGTACATGCTTTGTTTAATTTGAGATCAGTTGTCGTTGTGTTAAATATCCAGGAGTGTTTATTTACATTTATTCATCATCACTTTTGACTATAAGACATTCGGAACAAATATAGAAAAGTTATTTCATTAATTTTCTGCATCTTGTATTACCTGCTCGCGTTCTTATTAAAAAACTTGTTTTACTCAGAGATGGTGTAGATTGCCTATCGAATGTTTATCTTTCCTTAAAGGCCGTTTTCAAAGATTATGGATAGATTGTTATGTCACATTATATGACGTAAGATTGACAAAATTCATAGCAAAGGCTATCCATCGATATGATATTGAAATCAAAGTAAGCAAATAGATTTGTCTGAGTTTAGTAAGCCAACCAAGGGATAGATAGAATATTGAAAACGCCGTAACAGTGCCTTCTATTACCTATCGACAAGATAAGGTATTCAAAAAATAGCACAATAACAATGGAATATCCAGGTCCCAATTTGCTCATCAAACGAAGCTAAAACACTCTCGATTAAGTCATCAATATTCTCTTTCAGTGCGCTTTAATTTGGGACCCCATTGGGGTATATTGGCAGACATTCGGTTATTCTTCTCCACTTTTACTTTAAAACAGGTCAAACGATATTTATCTACTCTAATATTATATAAGGAAATCTTTGTTTGATATGAATAGGATGAAAAGCTACTGGACCGATTTTAAAAATTCACCATTCGAAAGCTACATTATCCACGGGTAACATAGGCTATATATAACATTATGCTACGGGAGCGAAGCCGCGCGGATCAGCTAGTCGAACATATTGAACATTCGCGAACAAAGGAGGTTTCACGACCGCTGAGTTACAGTATCCCGGGGCGCTACAGGATGGCGCACCGGGATAATGTGAGTGCGTGACTTTCAGATTGGCTCAGAGGACGTAGTAGTTTTGATGACAAACAATTTTGTGGAAAAACCCTATGCTACTGCTACTATATTGCTTAATTCTCTCGATTGGTTTTTTGTTATTAAGAATATGTGGTGCTTTCAAATCGCACCGCATCTCGACCTTTTATATTAATTAATATTGTGTCAAAGTTTCTATTTCGGTTTCGTGTTTCGATGAAATATGACACATAGATCTTTCCTGAATTTACCTGGACCGGTTAAAATCATGCTGGACAAAGTAAGGAACGGAAGCTAGTTTTTCATAAAGAGCCGCGTAACAAGGATTTCCGCAATATTTTATAACTCAATAAAATAACATAATAACGTTGTTGAACATACTATAGGGTCTTCAAAGCGCTCTCCAATGTTTTAATGCTATTTGCCGGCTCGATCGGCTACTTGAAAGACTTTAACAATAAACGCTGTTTATATTTACGTAATTTTGTAATATTTCACTCTCCTAAAATACATATTTCATAAAGGATTAAATTTGCTTTAACGGATTAATTTAAAAGCTCGCGGATCAGATTTTAAATCCTTTCAAATATACATCAGCCAATAACATGGTCATTTTACTCGCGGAAAAATTTGGTTCGAAACCGCGGGGTGGTGCTAGTTTTTATACGAGCCTTTTCAATTACACAGCGAGATTTTTTTAATTACGTGAATCTGTACTGAGACCAGCTGTGCCACGCGGTTTCACCCGCGTATGTCTGTTTTCCCGGTTCCCGTGGGATTTGATCAAAATTATTTCGTAGTGTACTTTATTAACATCTACCTGCATGCCAAATTTAAGCCTTATCCGTCAAGCGTTTTAGGCTGTGCGTTGATAGATCACTATGTCAGTCAGTCACCTTTGAGATTTAAATATATGGATTGTACTTGCCAACGATTCATACTGGAATTAAATAGTTTAAATAATCTAAATAAATTGATTCAGTATGTTTATTCATAACTCATGTAACCATATCAATTACAAGCGTAGCATCGATCATACGCACGTCATCTTGCGATCAATGGGTTACGGTGTCATGTTCGTATTTCACGCCTCCGGGTATCAATAGTTGTCGATTATCAGCGTTAGACTCAACCACTATTATATCGCGACTAATAATGGGAACTAGCTTGAATACATATTATGTATAAGGTGTGGCGTATTGAGTGGTTAATAAGGTAATTGTAGATAGAAGACGTTTTAATGGTTTATGAAAAAGAATGTGCTAGTCGCGCCGTTTTATCCGCGTAACTTTTGATTCAGTTGCAACTCCGGGATTAGAAGTAGCCTATATGTTGTTCTGAATTTCATCATAATCGCTTCAGTAGTTTTTGCGTGAAAGAGTAAAAAAACATCGTTACAAACTTTCGTATTTATAATATTAGTTACATGTCCATCGAAAGTCCCACAGTTTTGGAGATATTCAATATTTTCAAATATTTAAAAAACTAAAAAAAATATGATTTCGGGGGGCGTATGCATATTTTTTAAACAAAGACCGAATTAAAAGTGCATGTTTTCCTTATTTTTGGTTTAAAAAAGAATACTAGTATGATAATCCGAATGCCAAATTGAAAATACTTGCCTATATGCATAGATAGATATCTTATTTTATAGAAACATCGAAGATTCATTACTACGCTCAGTGTTAATACGCGTCGAATAGATATACAGATTTACCGGGAAGAGCAAATTAGTAGTATATATAAACTATTCATAATGTTCTAGAGTTCGAAACAGGCGGTCGACGTCGAAATGAATTCGATGAAATATAGCAGGACTGACGATACATTAAGAATGATTTCATTTCGGACAAAGATAGTTATTGGAATTAATTAGTTCGTTTAGTTAAGTTATAAATAAATATAAATTCACTCGTTTAGTGAAACGCTGTGCACGCGTTGAATAGAAGATAAAAATCTAACGGACCTTCCGTCGTAGAGGTTGCAGTGTCTTAGGAACGTAATGCATTTTAAACAAAGGTTGATTCAAATAAATTATTCATATTCATTGAATAATTTAATTAGTTGTTTAAGTATATTTTCTTATTTCAGAATTGTTGACGTTAAGAAAATAACTTAATATATTTTTTAATAACTAAGAATAGGATAAAAATTTATAGTGTAAGTAATATTCCCCATATTATTACGTCATTCATTCATTGTTCAAGTTGAATTGATTAATGCTCTTAACCAAGTCACGTAGTTTTGTAGTGACTTTTCGGTGTCGTCTTAAGTTAGATTTCATAGAGAATATAAGAGCATTGAATATTGTGTGATGTTCAAAATGATTGAATACAAAGTATGAACGATATGTCTCGACTGATTTACACTATCGTGTAAGAGGTGAGTTTATAATGATATGAAACACAAATACCAATATTGTCGTTCTTGATATTTCATGAGCATTTTAATATCACGGTAACATAATAAGAATAAAATGTAGGGAGTAAATATGATTGCATTGTTATAAGGTGTGGTTATTTATATTGGAAGTGAGTTATTAACAAGAATGTATGCATCAAATATAATATTTTTTCCACGTGATGCGGTTTTATACCGAGAAGGCCAGCAAAATGTTCGTTTTGCTCGCTACAAAAGCCCTTTGTAGTGTACTTTTTTAATACACTTGTGGTAGTGTCACGCCGATTCTTTTTCATGGACAATTTTTATAACTTGATTGATAGAATGTTTTTTTTTAATTTTGTTAAATGAATGTGTTGTATAATTTGGAAAGATGTTAAAAAGCTGCTTTACGATTTCATTTTATAAATTATGCATCGAACGAAAGAAACGACTTCGTGTTTTTAATTATAAATGTATTTATCGATAATAAAAATGCACTAGCTTAATAAATAAAGGATCGGTATCTGATGTTCTTAGAACTCTTATAAACGTAGGTGTATCAGTTCCAAATGGACGTAAAGCATAATTTTAATTTTATAGAATATCGATGAAATGTAGATTATTGTTATAATAATAATTATTCGATTATCTTTTACTGGCCTCAGGTATACAGCACGCGGACTTGTTAAAGAATAGGAAGGTACCTGTTGCAATACAAAAATATTAATTGAATTGATTTGGGAGACAAGTTCAATTAAATATACCTACCAATTTTTTTTAAAAAACAATTCACTAAGTAGGTTTCATCTTTGTATGTTTATGTTATAAGTATATTTTTGTTGAAAATGAAATACAGGGCCTATCAAATCATATGTTCGAGTCAAATAAAACAAAATTTATGTGAGATATCAAATATTTATTCATTTGAAATACCTTTGATACCATTTTGTGTGGTATATTTTGTCGTTCAAATGTCCGCCAACCTTCTCGGAAATGTGCATTTCCCTACATCTATATGCAGTTTTATAACCTACGGTAAAGGCTTTTAGTTATCAATTAGTGTAACATTAAGTCCTCTTTAACCTACGCTCTCATATTTTCTATATTTATCAAAGCTTTCCGCAATAATCAAATTTTGTATCTGGCGGTGCGCTTACACAAAATGCCTGATATTCAAATGTTTCAATTAGTTCCATTCGGTTTCCTAGAGTGGGTGGTAGTTACATCCCTTGTAGAAATTCAGCAACACTAGTATAGTGTTCCGTACCGTAAGTGGGGCGACTAAGGCCTATATTCCCTCTGACCTTTTCATATCCTTGCTTGTTTTCATTAATCCTCTCGTTAAGGGGCTGCGGTCAGTCACTTAATATAGGGAGAACAGTATGCTCCGCTTATCTGCTATGGATTAAAAGAAATAATTTTAATAGCTGCTCTGAGCTGTAATCTTTCGAAGCCCATTTTCGGAACGCGGTGCCGAAAATGGGCATCGAAGATTATGGCTTTTATACAATACCCACCTGAATATTTCTAAAATTTTTATATCTTCCCCCCTCTTCCATACATAATTTTTAACATTAAAAATTGATTTGTTCACTTGAGAAACTTAGATAAGAAACTTAAAACGTTACCACGACTGAGGCGTGGGAACCACCGGCTGAGTATGAAAGGACATATCGCACTCTTTGAATCTGTCGCCGGTTAGTGTCCTATGATTTATTTATTTATTTACTAGCTGTTTCACGCGGTTTCACCCGATTGAACAGACAATCATGGGTGGCGATTATTTTATACTAAGAGCCAAATCAATGACAATACTCATACAAATTAATTTTTGCATATAATTCCAACAAATATCATCAGTATTTGAGTCACAAAATCATATGAATTATAATTCGCAATCAGCAAATGATGAGGAAAGATCGCTTGTCAATGATCTGTAGGATCCGGAAATGAAGTGGCTTGAACCGCTACTATTGACATTATACGAAATTACTTTTATTTGTGTGAAATTAAATTCCGCATTTCTCGTATAAAAATGTACCACACAATTCGCTTACAAATTGGCGTAAAGCAGGTATGTCCTCAAATATAAAATTGTATTTAAATAACAGCACTAATTAATCACTAATAATACTTCATAAAGTACGACAACAGTTTAAATGGTAATTAATATTATTACAATAAACAATTTTAGGTCATTTAACTTTTAATTGAGGGTTAAAGTTCATTAGTTTATAAAAGCATTATAAATAATTACCAGGGATTGACCGAAATTTGATCACTCTTCGTTGATTTTTTTACGCCCGTATTCACAAGTATGTGTAGGTGATGTAGTAATACTATGCAAAGTAAGGCATTTCTTAATGCGTTCTAAATGACGAGTCTTTAATACAAAAACATGAAGACTGACACTGACTGACATGAATAACTAACGGCCGTTTTCAATATTGTATCAAAGATTATAGATAGATTGTTATCTCAGATTATATGACGTAAGATTGACAAAAGTCATAGCAAAGGCTATCCGTTGACAGCATATTGAAATTAAGGTAAGTGCAAATAGATAGATTTGTCTGACTTTAGTAAGCAAAACAAGGGATAGATAGAATATTGAAAACGGCCGTAAGAAAACACGTAAATTATAATAATAAAGAATTGTTCAAATCTATTAAAATTATTGAGTTTAAATAAACAACTTTTTATTTATATTAGTACTAGCTATTGCGCGCGGCCTTAGTTTTGGAATCGATTCAATCAGACCAAACAAACAAAAATCTTTTCTTTTTATAATATTAGAACAGATAAATTAATGAGTAATAATTTTTCATTTCATAGAATAGGACTCTCCTTTCTTAAGGATAAACCTCGGTATTCGTTTCTATAAGGCTTTCTGAAAATACAAGATGTTCTTGGCATCTGCTCGAGTCAAGTTCAATTTTAAACAGCTATTCTGATCGTTTCCAAGAGAAACGCTTCATGTTCTCAAACAGAACATTAAATTTAAATAATAATCTACACTTATATTATAAACGAATACTTTGTTTGTTTGGACCAATTTTAAAAATTCTTTCACCATTCAAAAGCTACATTATTCACGAGTAACATAGGCATATATTTTTATAACATTATGATACGGGAGCTAAGCCGCGCGGTCAGCTAGTCCTAGATATATCTGTATCTTTCTCCATTTTCTAACCTTGGATTAGTAGAAAGCGCGTTAGCTTTAAAACTGTTTTGGATTTAAGCCCAAGTTTTATACCGAAAAAAACTAGTCATCTCGCAAGAAATATGTGACTATCATTTGCTCTTATAGAATAATCGATCAGCGTAATTCATATGTAAATATATCCGACATTTTTATTGACGTTGGATATAAGTTATTTTTTACTTACACATTAAAATGGTTGTTGCGACTGTGCTTATAAAGATGGCAGATGGGGATTTCATGAAAACATGAATTTTACACTTAATAAAGTAGAATTTCGTCCGTATTTCGTCTATATACCTACTACAAAATTCGAATCATTATTATCTAGTACTGCCTCTAGAATCTTGTAGTATCTAACTTAGAGTGATGATTTAAGTGTATGCTTTACTGGGCCATGTGGAACGGCGGTAAACGTCCCATAAGGGTATCAATTTAGGATTTCTGTGATATAACTTCCTTTCGTGTGTATATATGGTGTCCTATTGAACTTAAGCTGAGTCTGTACGGTGCTGGAGCCCAGTTCATTCATGTACTTCTGATTATGGTCAACTGGCAAAGAATGCACTATCTGTTCGATATAAGAGAAGCAATATTCTTTAGTTAATAAGCTTTTTATACAGGTTGTAGTTTCAATAACAGATGGGAGTTTATGTAAACAAAGCTTATTTTCGTCTATATTGTAATATGCGTCTTGGATCTTAGAGTTGTCGAACTGCTTCAAGCGTCCCTCAAAGGTATCGCAAATAAACTATTGAGGATTTCAGTGATATAACACCTGTTTGTGGATGTTGTTCTATTGTGTGATGGTTCTGGGGCCCTATTGTTATAAATTATAAATAAATAAGTATAATATCAGAGTTATATTTCAGATTACCAATAAACTGGGTAGGGATAAACTATGTGTGCAATAAATTAGTTAAAACGAATTATTTTACTTTCTCTAATTTTCATAGTTCATACACCGAGTTAATCTAAATGTTAAGAATAAAGCACCAACCGCTTAGGTTTCTAAAAGAATTTCAGTTTGATCCCGGCTGGTTCCGTAGGTCAGGTATTAATACAAATTACCTAATTATTCCTGAGTGAATTTAAAAGAAAAGTCCGTCAAAAAGTAGAAGCGCGTGTAAAAATTAATGCCCTCTGGACGGCATAGAACGCTCTGAATATTAATTTACTTTCGTCTATTTTAGTTCGCCGGATCTATTTTAATTTGTGGTCTGTGGTCGGCCACTTATGGATTAGCGTGGCGGGATTGACGGAAAACTGTATATAATGTACCTATTTATTGAAAAGTTACGCTTCTTTTTCTAATAAATTTTTAAACTAATTAACATACACATTAGGCAATAAACATAAATGCGGAACTGGAAGAAAATTCGAAATATATAAAAAAGATTATTAAAAGAAATAATAAAAACTCATCTCATTGTGATTATCTGTGTATAAATTAATTGAAATAACAAATTTATGACGTCATCAAAATCTGCCCAATTGTTTTTACGTCGTTGACGCACACATAAAGAGATGAACAAAAAATCAATTCTAACCATAATTTTGGGGTCTATAAAACACACTATTGCATAGCAAATAGTTTGAAAAATATATTCAATGTACAGGAATGGTCTGGTTACTGTTTTATTATATGTATAGAATCAGCTCAAGGACTGTGACGTTGAAAGCATCCACAAAACTTTTCCATATTTCTCGGTTTTGCTTCCTTTTGTGAAAGTTCGCTAGTTGCTCAGTACTGGCGCTTCACTCGGCACCGACTGCTGTCGTTCATTTATTAACATCTTTCAACTTTTTAATTTTTGCCGCTTTTTTGCCTTTTAGTTCGTAGACATTTGAGATGAATTGAATTTGATTTATATACTCTATACATTTTTTTGTACGTCTTGGAATGTAACCATGGTTTCTTGTGGACATTTTTATAATAATTATGTTGTATAATTTTTTATAATTTTCACCAAATATATTAAAAAGTAAAGTCCAGTGTCCCCCTATGTTGGACCTATAACCAGTGTCCCCCTATATGCATGAGGTGGAGGTGAATTTAATCTAGAGGCAAGTAAGAGATCTTGACGTCTTCTTACGACCGTTTTCAATATTCTATCTATTGCTTATTTTGCTTACTAGAGTCAGAAAAATCAATCTATTTACTGTGATTTCTATATCCTAACGACGGATACATTTGCTATAATAATAATAATAATAATAATAATTCATTTATTTCAGATATCATTTTCATAATCCATAATTTGTTAGTAAGTTCTTAAATCTATGTTAGTAAAAATTTAAAATATGCCATTACAATTCAATTTACATTTTGGGAAGATAGAAAGATAAAATATCGCATGTCAAAGAAAATTTATTAAATATAATTACAAAAAGAAAACAAAAAATGTCAAGAAAACAAGGTGTGTGCCCCCTTCCAACACCTCCAGATCGGGCTATCTGTTAACTGGGATAATACCCTCAGAACATCACTAGTGCTGTGCCGGACACGTTGCATGACTGAGGCGATTTTTTTCCGCATTATAGCTGAAAATCCATCAGTACGAGCCTCTGCGAACATGCCCGAAGCGCTGCAGTATCTCGGCAAGCCCAGCAACATTCTAAAGATATTATTGTATTGTACGCGGAGAGTATTTAGCGATTTTTGGGTGTGCTTAACCCAACGACTACACGTGTAAAATGATTGGCAGTATGCCTTAAATAAAGTGATCTTTACATCGGGTGCGCTACGTGCAAATCTTCGAGCCAGCATGTTGCCGCGTACTGCAAGTGCTCTCCTCTCTCTCTCGATGTCCAATTCGTCGGAAAGATCCTCCGTGACCCAGTGACCCAGATACTTAAACTGCGAGACTCTGTCCAGCGGTATGCCGTTAAGAAGTACAGGTGGGACGTATTCCACTCTACGGCCGCGAGCCCGGAAAACGAGTATGTTACTTTTTTTCGCGTTGTATCTGAGCCCATGAGATTCGGCGAACCTCTCACATATATACACCAGTTGTCTAATTGCGTTGACCGAGGGAGCCAGAAGAACCATGTCGTCAGCGTAACTAAGGTTATTAACGAATTTACCATTTATGGAGCAGCCGACTCCTGCTTCACTGAGTTCCCCGATCAGCTCATCTACAGATCAGAAATTAAGAGGAGAGGAGAGGACAACCCACCCTGTCTTACTCCACATTCCAGACCGTATGTCTCAGGCTATGACTTTTGCCTATTCGTTGTCATATAATCTGACATAACAATATATTCATAATCATTGATACAATCGAAATTAGTCGTGTCGAACCATGACGATTTCTTACTTTGAATCAAGTACCGAGTCTCACTTACCAACCGCGTACCAACGAAGTTGTCATCCAACTGTAAAATATGTATATGAATCTAATATGATGTCATGAATACTCATGAATCGTTGCGTAGCAGTCGCTCAAAGTGTACCTCTAACACTTGTATTAAAAAACAATGCTATATGTTCTCAAAACGTACACGATCCCCAATCTATTCAGAGATGATACTTACGTGGCAGTTTGTCACTTGGCGTTTAAATTAAGTCTTACAGCCCTGATCCACTTTTTGTAGCGCGTTTGTATCGTTACAGACGCGGTGCAGTCAGACGCTGCGTAACTTCATCAACCTAACCGCAAATAATTCGAAATACGCAAATAGGTCGAACCTACCACCGGCGTAATTCATTGCTGTATCCACCGCACCAATCGGGTCGTCAGGCGTGTATATGGAGTCACATAATATAATCTGATAGCATCGCCCGCTTTGACAGTTTCCTTTTATTAGTAACATCTCTTCGTATTAATGCCCAATTCGTATAAAAACAAAACGAGTCGTTTTACTTATGGGTAGTACAATATTTAAAGCGTATCTATAAAAAACGTGGCGTTATCATAACCACACAAACTTGGTTCCGATTAGTTGATTATTAACGCTCGTTAATAACGATTCGTGTCTGTTATACTATTACGTTCTACCGTTTATAGGAGCCGGGCCTAACAGACGTTTTCACTAATGTATTAAAGATTATGGACAGCTGGTCGATTCTGTAAAACACATGAAGTCTTTTTGTATGACAGTAAGGTAGTAATTAGTTTATCTGTTGAATCAATTTTCCACCTAGAAAAAAGGTAAAACTATTCATCGCTAGAGGGCGATATTATAAATTCATTAAATTTTGATCTCTAACACCTTTTAAATAAATGTTATATTTACGGTACAACCGTTTGACACTCAGTTTTCATTTTGCTACTCACCCAGTGATTGATTGTATCGATAACTACATGTCGATATTAGTTGAATTTCCACTATAACCGAAAAATAATTAAACATGAATTTAAGAACTCCAAGAGGAGCAAGTCGTCCTAACTGATTCCTTAATTAATTTGTATTATAAATTAATATATATTTTAATACTACTTATTTTCAATTTGTTTTTGTGGTTTGCAGTGTTACATTTTATACGATGGTTTAAAATGCTTCGTATGCGAGTCCAATACTGTTTTAGCTGATTGTATTAAATTCAAGTATTGTTTTTACATTATTAATTTCACTTATTTATCGATATCAACAAATTTGTCACATCCCTCATCGAAGCTTCTAGAACTTATATCATTTGATTTAGGTACGTATTAAAGTCAATTATGTACTTTAAGTCAACAGCATAAGGTATTTTTTATTTTGAAAAAATATACGAATTTGTGATTTTCACAATAATTTACATTTTATTGTATTAGAACAAACTTTTATATTTGCCGGTGATAAGATACATCGCCATGAGACTTATTTATTATGCTGGATCGTTTTTACAATTTATAATTGCGGAATAACGCCTGATTTCAATATATTATTTCTGAAGTCGAGACGTTATGTCACATCAAGTAGCGAATAACGACTGGACCGATGTTGTACTAATGTCAAAAGTTAAAAGTCGCAGGCTAGAGCAGCAGGGCACTTCCACTTGTTTTTTCTATTCCGTGGTATGTACATCTTAAAAAACAAAGATAAATAAACTTGAATCACTTACTATGTGGGTTTGTTTTATAAAACAATTTCTCAAATTCAATGAGAGACTTTGTTTATATATTAACAGATCTTTTTTTAATAATTATAATCTTTATTGTACAGAAATTCATACTTTATTATGACCGAAATCCTTAAAAAAATCATGTAGAGTGCTAGTTAATTTGCATAATTTCAATGTTTAAGTCTTGTCGTCTTGTGTTTAATTCTTAGTGGTCTCTTCTACACTCAACATTTTCTCCAGAATAATTAAGAAACGCGATATTTTGAAACATAATTGTTTAGGAATAATTACTTAGGAATGTACATTTCCAAAATTTGTAACAATACTTTTATTGTTAGCCCTAGAAATGGCATAAAAATTAAATAAACTAACATTTCTGAGTTTTCAATTGTATTTTCACTCACAAAATACCTATCGTATTATTTGACGTATGGAATCGAAGTATGATTTGAAATTTTTATCAAAAACTTATTACAGAATACCGTTATTTGTCAAATATTTCATTTTTCACTTATAAATAGTTCAGCTACTCTACGCTGTCCCTCGTTGGCGCTATGGTCGATTTTCACAATGTTACAGAATACGAATTTGACATTTCAACGCGGATTCGCAAGTGAATTCGAATATGTGATGTTTACATGATACAGAATCGACCAGCTGCTGGTCGATTCTGTAAAACACGATTTTCGATTACGAATCTCTTCTCGACTCTCACCCTCACTTCGAAAATCACTTCGATTCTCACATTTTTAGTATTCTGTAACGTCAATGTCGCTCAAGTGAAGTGAAATGAGTTTCGATATGTCGAGTGAAATTACGTCATAAATTAGTGATGACCTTTTTAGGTTACAGTTTTAGATGATCATTTACGATTACATTTAAAAAAATAATAAACCATTATTTGAATGTATTTCGTTCACGGTTACACATTATTGTTACTATTGAGACGTTTATTCACAAAAAATAATTTTTAAACTCGATTTATTTGAAAAAAAACATCTAATACACCTTAAATACTTTTTTCAAATAAAAAATAAACTATGAAGTCTCTGACATTTTCAGACTTTGAAAAGTCAAAATACCGATTTGCCATTATTCTAAGTGAAATTGTTAGAAATATTATCAATAATTAACCATTTTAATCATTATTTAGACGCTGAAGAAGGCAATTATGTGGTGGATGGAGGATTTATATCTCTACTCTGACAATATTTCTTAGGTTGGAATTTCTGAAAATGTATCGAATAGAAGCAAGGTTGAAAACGTTTCTGGAAAACTATAGCAACTATTAGAAGGAGACATACGTACGACCTACGATATGGCCAAACGCCTATTGCTTTTGTCAGATATATTATATAGTGATCAAGTTGTTTATGATAAAATATGTTTTTCTTATAAAAGTATGTACATCTTAAAAAAGCAATGATAAATAAACTTGCATCACTTACTATGTGGGTCTGTTTTATTATTTCTTTATACAATAGTAACGAATTTTTATTTAAAACGACATTAAATGTTGATAGTTTATACATTTGTGTAGATTTCTTAAAACTTAAGTACCTATACAATTATATTTTCTTAAATAAGAAATGACACATTCAATGAGAGGCTTTGTTTATATAATAATAGGTCTTATTTTAATAATTATAATCTTTATTGTACAGAAATTCATACGCTATTTTGATCGAAATCCTTAAAAAAATCATGTAGAATGCAAATTAATTTCCATCATTTCCAATGTGTAAGTCTTGTGGTCTTGTGTTTAATTCTTAGTGGTCTCTTCTACACGCAACATTTTCTTCGGAATATTTAAAAAACACGATATTTTGAAACATTATTGTACTTAGGAACGTACATTTCCAAACTTTGTAACAATCCTTGCTCTAGAAATGGCATAAAAATTAAATAAACCCACATTTCTGAGTTTTCAATTGTATTTTCACTCACAAAATACCTATCGTATTATTTGACGTATGGAATCGAAGTATGATTCCGAATATTAATCAAAAACTTATTACAGAATACCGTTATTTGTCAAATATTTCATTTTTCACTTATAAATAGTTCAGCTACTCTACGCTGTCCCTCGTTGGCGCTATGGTCGATTTTCACAATGTTACAGAATACGAATTTGACATTTCAACGCGGATTCGCGGGTGAATTCGAATATGTGATGTTAACAGAATCGACCTGCTGATCGTAATCGCGGACTAAATGACATTTGATTGTCAAAAATCATAACAAAATCTATCCGTCTACAGCGTATTGAAATCAAAGTAAGTGCAAATAGATTTGCCTGATTTTAGTAACAAGGGATAGATGGAATACGGCATGTACCCTTTAATCCTTTTCCGTCTACTCCTTTGATACAAGACGTGTAAATGAAACCAATTATTATCTGATAGCGTTAACCGCTTGGCGGCTGGTATTAATGGTCGGCTCCTTAATGTGACATCTCTTTGTATGTTGTGGTTAAAGCTAGCAGTGTTTGTATATGTACCATTGACGCTTTCACTGACTCGGTAGTGGTGTCTGTGAATCCAATTAATATAGCTGATAACATTGACCGCTTGGTCACGTCAGGTATTATTGGTCACCGTATTGCTGTAACAGCTCTTCGTACTTTGTGGTTTGGGGTAGCTGAGGAAATACTTAGATATACGGGTGGTATTTTGTGATGTATAATTAAGAGGTAGTACTTAATACTGTTGATAGAAAATTGTAATCACATAAAACATGTACTTTTTCATAAAATTCTCAGAATTTTCTTGGATGCGATATAACTGCGTGTATGAAGTTTCATGGTTTTTTCTTTTAATAACCGACTTCTTTGATTTGTAAGTTGCACAAAGGAAAAATTACTTTATTTTTGTAAAGAAAAAAAAAGTTCAACAATTTCTGAAAATTTAAATGTCCATTTCAAGGAACTTAATACTAATATAAACGTTTTTTGTATGATTTGAGATTTCATGGTCTTCCTTTTATTTGATTTTTCAAGTTTTTTACATAAATTTCATCCTCATAATTGACACTAGCGATCGATGAATGTAAAGGGTGTAATTCTTATTATTTTTTTTATTTTCGGAAATAGTGGAAATTTTCTATACGGCATTACAAAATTTCACTTTGTATATATAACATACCCAACTACCGTTTCCGCGCGGACTCCTTCCGTATTAGGCGTGTTTATGAAGCCACATAATATAATTGAATAGCATTCACCGCTTTGACAGCTTTGACCAACGTCCTTTGTACTTGTATTCCGAGAGCCAGGACCATTTTATGGGGAGGTGTTTTATGCAGGCTGACAACTTGTATGATGCCTCTCCTATTTATACCCCGACGTGGAACTGCAAACAAAAAAGAAACGTGAATGCATATATAAAAATGTACTTGAGGCATTTTGTAATTTAAATAGGGCATTAATCACTATCACTACATAGAATAAAACTAAGTAGCTTTCTCTGTCTCTATGTCCCATTGTATGCTTAAATCTTTGAAACTACGCAACGGATTTTGATGTGGTTTTTTAATAAATAGATCGAGTGGTTCAAGATGAAGGTGTATATGTATGATAACATACATTAAATAGTGGAGAAATACTGTTTGTTTTTCTTCTTTTAGGCTTCTTCCAATGTGATGTCGTAAATTATCATTTTTTTCCACTTACATTGCAAACGTAGGTTGAACCCCATATACAACGTCCACAGATTTTCTGTTCAGTACAGTATCAGCATTGCACCCGTGCGAAGCCTGGGCGGGTCACTAGTTATAACTAAAATATAGTATTTTCAAAAAGACATTTGCGGGTCTTTCTACCTTCCAGGTCTTAAAAAAACACCCCTTACTCACCAGCCAGGTCTACAGTTCTATGTTGAGATATCCTAGGAGTAGCATTTCAAGTTTTCAACGTCATTTTATGTACAAAAATCTCTTAAAAAATATTAAAAAAAAATGTTTTCAGCTTGCCTCAAACACCTCTCCAAAAATGGTCTCAGGTCTCGAATATTGTAACATCTCTTACAGTGGTATAACCTAACCATAGCATTTATATATATACATACAAACGTGTGTGTATAATGTGATCCGATAGCGTTGACTGCTTTGGCGTCCCTGTACTAACGGTCATCTCTATAATTGTAATATTTCAAACAATATACCTATTGTGATGAAGGGTTTTCCAACAGTGTATGTTAGAATCGATTTTGCATGTAGTTTTGCTTAATAATGTTTTAACCGTGTACAGATTGTGTTTTATGGGGAATAGGAAAGGAGGATGTTTAACAAAACGAAGTTGGTGCCTTATTATGCTACTTATTTAAAAAGGTACAATTAAAAGCCATTTACTGATATGGCTGGTTTAGTGCAGTAGCGCATTAAGATTACAAATTAGAATTTAATTCCTAATGAAGACATTAAAAAAGTCTTGGTCTGGCAAGGCATCTTATTTACTTATATGCGCCTAAATAAAAAATCGATTAGTAAAACGGTTGTAATTCGGAATCCTCCTTGGCAGAAGAGGAAAACTGTAAATCGCTTTAAAGCCATTCGATAGTGAATAGGTTAGTTTCGTATTGCACTCCATGTAAATCCAATATATCATAGTCCACTTTGATAACGAAGCCCTTTATACAAACTGTCCTAAAGCTACCAGTAAATAGTTATTTAATGTTTACAGACTACAGCAAAATATTCAAAACATGTAATATATATTTTTTGCTTTGCCCTAGAATAAACTTATTTTTCATAAAATGTGTCAATAGTGGACGTAACTTTAATATCCGCTTAATATGTTAAATAAAAACGATACCAAACATTGAGCAAATTTGCGAAACGTATGAAATATTGAAGATTTATTTATTTCAATGTGTGGTTTTGGTAAAATGATCTCTTTAAATATGAAATTAATGTGGGTTAACTGCATGTAAAAGTTCTTTGTGTACAAGAATTTCAGGGATTTCGTTGCTAGAAACGCAGTTATTGGAAATATTTTAAAGAATAAAACAGCCACATTTTTAATAATAAAGCAATAAAAACCAACCTTAAATTATATTCTAGTCTAATGTCGAAATAATTAAGCGATGCTTAACTTTGACCGATGTATTAAGGGAGGGCTAGTCCGAATAAGTAAGAGGCCCTTAATATATTTTAGGCCCTTTCGAAGATTCATTAGACTGATAGTTACAGCATGATATTTAAGAGCCACTTACAGTTGAGCATCGTTCAGTATTTGGGAATAAATTTGATGCGCTTGCCAGATGAAAACGATTATGTTACTTGTTCGAACAAAATCATTGTTAAAATTTTACCTTAATAAAGGTTATAGTATTCCTGACTTGGGTAGGTGTCGATATAATTATAAAATTAATACAAGCAAACAATATTACGAACGTAGTCTTTAAAATTGCAAATACAAAAAATACCCATCCGTATTATTCGAGTTTCGCTCCCCTTTAGTGTCTATGGAACTAAAACAAGAAAAAATACATTTAGAATTTAATGAATGTACACGTGATACGGAGAGTTCGTTTCGCCCATCAGATTCAAAGAAGAGAGGAGCCCTAATGGACGGAAAAGCAATATGTTTGAATAATAGGTGGAAAACGAAAAATAATTGTTATAGGATCAGACATCGTTAGCGAGGGCTTAGCGTTGAGCTTAAAATACTTAAATATGGATAATTGGTGTGTAATACTCAATAAATTTCTCCAAACTGGTCCAGACAAAACAAGATACAAACAACTGAATACTAACCGTACAATATTATATGAGTACTAGCTGATCTGTGCGGCTTCGCTCCCGAAGCATAATGTTTTATGAATGCATGAACAATTCTTTATTGCACTTAATAAGGATACATAAAGATACATTGAGAAGAAAAAGTACAGTAGGCGGTCTTATCGCTACGAGCGATATCTTACAGACGACCGACAAAATTTCTTACGCTATATTTTTTTGTATAATGAAAGAATTATAAATTGGTCCTGTAGTTTTTTAGCCTATTCATTAGAACAAACAAACAAAGTTTTCCTCTTAATAATATTAGTGTAGATTAATGTAATTCAATAAAATTTATCAATAAATATAATTAGTAATTACGGGCATATCGTTAATCTATTGTGGTCGGGAACATCACTTAATAATATAATGTACGAGTATGTATTCAACAACCTCATTGCTATGTTACAGGATTGTTTAAACTTGGTAGGTACGTTGTGAAGGTAGGTCTACGAGAGACCTTTACGCTACTGTACTAGTAGCGCGCGCGGTATGCCATTTTAACGAATTTATCTCGTAAAATATTTATTACAGCAAAAAAACCTAGAATAGATGCGTAGAATAATCTGGAATAGATGCGCCAACTTTTGATAAGACTTGACATAGTGGTGACCATACATTATTTTTACACCACAATGAATCAAAGTTGACTGAAAGTAAAAATCTTTCAAAATTTTAGAGAAAATACAACTTCAATTGCTTTTTATGTAAAAACTACATGCATTCGGGGTAATTAAATGATTGTGGTGGATAGCAGTGCTACTTAAGTTTTCAATACAAAAGAAAAGTTAGAAATATTAGTAAATTTGTGGACATGGTAACAAAAAATGTCTTAGGAGGTGAAAATTTTTGAAGCAAATCAATTTTTTTCTATAATTTAAAAAATAAGTTAGATTGAATTTTTATTTTATTTTTCCTCAAGCAGTTATGAGTAGGCCCACCACCTGGTGACGTATTGTCATTGAATTTTGGGATACGTTGTATATATATATATATATATATATATATATATACCCTACAATTACGTATTTATATATTTTGTTTTTCTTTTAATTATTATTTCTTAGTTGCAAGCTCATATCGTTAAATGCACTTCAAATATCTAAATTCCGAAGTCTCGTGTAAGTTGTATAAGTTGGAGGTGATCATCTATCAGCAGTATTGTGAAGTTTACCATTAGCCAACAGTAAAGTTTTCCTCTGAATGGTGCTTACACTAATAGATGGAGGATGGAGGATCCAGCAAACCACAATCATTTCAAATTATACTATTGCATGTCAAAGAAAATTGTATTAAATGATCACCGGTTGGACATTCGATCTCGCATTTTAAGCTTCTTATGTTCAATACGGTTTACAAAAAGAGGAGGGATAAATTCAATTCCTCTTTAGCGATTGAATTGTGTTAAGTCCTGATGCATAGAACCATGGATGTTATTTTTATAGGATTTGCTAATGCTTTCCTCTCTCGGATAAGCTGATTAGCCTCGTACATTATGCACTGAAATATTTTATGTCTCCACCATTGGTCAAATCTAACGCATTTCTCACGGAAATATCTCAATGAAACAGGCAACTGAGATTTTCTGATTCACTAACCGGTGGACTTTTACTAAACATAAAATATAATATTTTTCTGAACTGTCAAACGTCCTTTATCTGCAGGTACCGTAATATCCACTCTTTACGTCACACCTGTATAGTGGATAGTCTAGGATTTGATCCTGAAATCGATTTCAAAAATTCAACCTGTATATTTGACTTTGCTTTTGAAACTTATGTTTACATGTATGCAACAATGTATTTATGTATGTAAAGGGCATGGCAACATGGGTGCCTTGCGTTTACCCTCGTTCAGAAATAGGTAAATTTTAAATTGCATTTTTCGAGTATTGAGAGGTCATAAAATATTTTTTTGGTATAGAAGATCAAATTTCATTCATTTAGGACCAAATAAAAAAAAAGGCTCAACTGGCGTTTCGAAATATTTAAGGAATATTTTGGTACGTTGTTATTTTACGTTGTACTTTTGTATGTAAACTTATCCTTATTTTTAATGCATATTTTCGAGATAGGGACAATCTTGAACTGACGTTGGTTTTAATCCATCCTTCGACTAAAAAATCACTTATACTATATTATGATAAAACTCAAAATCACCGATGTGTTCAGTACACATTCATGGCAGTTGTAAAGTTAATGACTTTAAAAAATAACTTTTTTGGATATGCGAACGGTACTCACCTATGAAGTTCGAATGAGGAGGGAAGCTAGCATTGTTTTCGATGTGAAATCGCATTAGGGTGTAATTGTGATGCCGCCGGTGGGGGCCGTTTCGGGTACATAGACTATGATTGCATACTTTTAAATAGTATGTATGTCTATAAGTCAAATACTGGTAGGTTTAATACGTTTGGGAATTAAATGCTCTGTTTTTATCTTATTATTATAGTAGTAAGGTATATGCGATTATTGAAATTATAATTAATAAAAACAAATAAGAAAGGCATTAAACAGAATGAAGACTTATAGGATTCCCATCAATACAAAAACTCCACAACACAAACTATATCAGATGCAATACTTTATATTCTGTTTTGAATAAAAAAAATTACGTTAGTTTTCTTTAAAAATAAACAACTAATTCATAGCAGTAAAGATTTATAAATCGAATGAAGACAAAGCAAACTGTATTGGAAATGTCATCATTAAAAGTATAAATACAATATGACTTATTAAAACTTGAAAGAAAGAACAAAAAATAACAACTAAATAATTAAAAAAAACCTGAACGGTTAAAATATTTGAAATCTCTATTATTGTTACGGTTACGTGGATCAAAAACCCCGCACATTTACACTAATGAGCCCGAAGGCAATACGAATGACCACTGTTTTAAGTTAATATCAATTTTCCTTTCGACATAAAACACTCCGTCCGCCATCCGACAAGGTACAATACTGCTATTCTAATTAATCATGTCTTTTGTATTCGATGGATATATTTTGTCAGAGGGTTCATCATGTTTTGAGAGAAATCTAGATACAGACGAAAAATAACCAGATTGACATAGTAAATGTCACAGGCAAGCGGAGCATGCGGTTCACCTGATGTTAAGTGACTGACACCAAAGTGTCGCAAATACCTTGCTGGCTTGAAGGGAGGAAACGGGATAAGGAGACGATTCATGATGGGAAATTGGGAGAGGAGTAGAACAGGATGGGAATACAGGCCTCCGGGCATTGTACGAAGTAGTGCAATACTGCTTCACGCCGATCTTCTGCTGGGGAAGTGGTGATTACACCGATGCGAGCGTGGCCCAATCGTGCAATGCTCGGCTCCTACTCTTGAAATTAATAATATGAAGCCAGATTATGAATATTCAGTATGTGTGAGGCCGGCCTAAATGTTACATATGTACATATAGTCTGGGTGTTACGTCCATCTGGTTGTATACAACTACGATTATATTCTATTTTTTATGCGTGGATATTAAAATGTGTTGATGAATTATATTAATAAACAATAGCTTCTCTCTATTATTAAATTTCATAATTAACGTTTTAATGAGACCTAACTACACCAGTTTGTGATTAATGCCAAACAACGAAAAGTTTATATTTTACTTGTAAAGTTGTTATGAATTAAATTTCTGTTTTCTTACTATATTTAACGGTAGATACTGTTTATTTTAACCGTAAGGGTATAATTAAATTAATAACGTCATTCATACAAGAATTATTTTAAGTTTAAAAAATAAGAAACTAATACCTGATATATGAAATTTTATCATACAAACATTCAAACTCTTATAATATTATTAGGATAAGGGACCATTTTGTAACATTTTACAATCATTTTATATAGCTGACTAGCTGAGCTCCGCTTTCACCCGCTTATGTATACTGTTTCCGGGATCTTCGGGATAAAAACTATCCTATGTCATTCCTGGGTTTTCAATAAAATTTATTTAGTTTCGGAGCCTATCCAATTCAAACAAACAAATCTTTATAATATCAGTATAGATATAATATATTGTCTATACTTTGATGTTCCCTAATGACGGCATCAAACAAGCGTCGATAAGTATCGAGGCTACTCGACAAAGGATTCCTTTGCACTGAAGTAGTTTCTAGAAAATTACGCTTTGTTCAATGATATATTATAATGTTTAGATATATTATATCCATAGAAGACTGCCGTGAAAAAATGCGACCATCAATGACAATGTCGTCTTTTGACAATCGCTTCATGGTTGAATTCGAAACTCTTTATTTTCGAGTTTTTACCTATGATATAATATTTTCCTTTAATATTTTTATTTGCAGAATGGTTCGTACATTTTCTAAATATACATGAAGTGAGGTTAAATATACATTGAGTGAGTTACAAGTGAGGCTTTGAATTTCACTTTGGCTTGTAATCAATAATTATAAAATAATACAACTTTCTAACAACAATATAACCGATATTCTTAGTTCATTTTAGGTTAGGTTGTTCTGATAGAAGTATGAAATAATAGTTAGTGATTTTCTTTAGTATTATTAATTGGAAGTTGGGTCATAGTGTATATAAGTGTGGACGTTGGCAGTTTTTAAAACTAAGGGTTACGTCACCAAGTCTGAAAAATACCACCACACAAAAATTATTTATCCAACAATCCAATCCACCACGAAGTCATCGATGTCCGACATTTCTGAAAGTCAAACTTTTAGGAGGAATGTTGAAATATAATACCATACCATTAAATCTCTTGATTACTTAAAAAGCATAAACGCATATTTCAATTATGAATACTTCATATTGAATAAATTATTTTGATAACAATACTATTTAATAGGCTTACTACAATTGGCGTAATCTTTTTGGATATTTTATAAAATAAAATTTATTAATACGCTAGGTTAAATGTATTTATGCAATCTTGAATTAAGTTAGATGAAAGTTTGAGGCTCAACAATGTTAGAAATGGGTCAATGTCTCCGAAGTTACAAGTTTACTTTCAATATCTTGAAAGTGTAAAAGTTTTATATTTTGGTCTATTTTGATGTTAAGGTGAGCGGGTGACCGGAGGCCTGTGTTCCCATTCTATTCCTCTCCCGTCCTGTTCTACTCCTCTCCCAACTTCCTATCATTATTCCTCTCCTTATCCTCTCTCCTTCTTTCAAGCTGGCAAGACATCTGCGACACTTTTATGTTGTAGATGTTCATGGGCTGCGGTCAGTCACTTAACATCTAATGAACCGCATGCCCCGCTTGCCTGCTATAACATAAAATGAAATAAAAAAGGTCGAAGGAACTTTATGAACTATTTTGTTGCGGAGGTAGTAATGTTGTTGCCCTTCGTGGTTATGAATGTGTCTACAGTCTACACCAGTTCTACGCGACGAGGTAGATACTATTATCGTAGCTTGGCTTTGTAGCGCCTATGTAACCACTTAGAAAGATATATATAAATAGCTGACCCGCGCGGCTTCGATCCCGTAGCATAATATTATATAACCTATAAAATATAGCCTATGTTACTCGTGGATAATGTAGCTTTCGAATGGTGAAAGAATTTTTAAAATCGGTCCAGTAGCTTTTGAGCCTATTCATTACAACCAAGCAAACAAATAAAGTTTCCCTCTCTTTATTATATCACTGTATAATTATAATTATACAAAATAAACAAAAGCGTCATGGTGTATTCAGGAATTCAATAGTTTTTAGAAATTTTACACTGATTGTTATGTGTTACATTGTAATCTAATAAACATTACTTTTAAGTAACTAATCCCTTCATTCTCAACAGATTTAATTTTAATTTCAGCATTAAAACACGATAAAAATGCAAGAATTTACTTCAATAATCAATTCTCTAATGACTGTTGAGTCAGTCACATGGAAATAATAACTTAATTGAAATAGGGCCGTTGTTAGAATGGACTTTAACGAATAAAAATGTTGAAAATGTACGTGTAAGTCACAAACAAAAAGATTGAGAATATTTCAAATTCCCACATAAAGGGATGTCAGACGCGCGGACGAAACGCTTACGGAATCATGTGATATACACTTACTGCCGTTTTCGATATCCTATGTATCCCTTGTTTCGCTTACTAAAGTCAGACAAATCCATCTTATTGCACTTACTTTGATTTCAATATCCTGACGACGGATACATTTATTTGATATGACTTTTGTCTATCTATTGTCATATAATTTGACATAACATTCTATCCATAATCTTTGATACATTATTGAAAACGGCCGTTAATGTACACTTTAAATGTTTTAATACTACTTTCTCAATGTGTCTTAAATGTATGTATTAAGACTTTTGTATAACGTGTAATTGCTCTTGTAATACGTATTGTCAATCTCCTAAATTAAACATATTAACAACACAAGTTTTGCGATAAGCAGTTAATTTATATTCTAGTTTTGGAATACATAAAGTGCTTTAAATAAATAGATAAAATTCCACCGACATGACGGCGATTCCTCGTGTGTATTGCCCTTACAACTTCGGAATTCGCAATACAGAATTTTATCCATCTGAAATTTTGAAATACCTGCGAAGGTATGCGATCTAAAAAGCGTATTTAAACTTCAACAATAGTAACTGCAGTGTCAAAGGGAATTCACAGAAATAAGTTTCAACGTTCAGAAGGTAAATTCAAATTTACAGCTTTATCAATACACATACCACTGCAACGACTCGATTGTAAAGTTGATATTATAACAACTTGATTTCGAAGTTGAGACGGAAAATGTACGTTTTATTTTGTGCAAATTTTATGAACTATGCTTCTTGTTTGCTCATTCTGTTTGATTTTATAAAGATGCACAAGAATATTTTTCATGTTTGATTATGACAGTTTTCATGTTGTCGTTTTATGAGTAGTAAATTTTGTTAGCATTTGTATTTCTGTGGTTCCGTTGCTTTAAGAATATTGCATCAGTATACCAGCATTTAATGTGACTTGTGATTTTAATTATTGTTTTTAAGCAGGCACCTGATATTAAGTGACTGACCGCGGCCCATGAACATCTCAGTCGAAGTGTCGCAGATGCCTTGCCTGCTTAAAGAAAGGGAAGGGATAAGGAGAGGATTAGAAGAGGAAGGAAGAGGGATGGGGTAATAATACTGGCCTAATTATACATACTTAGACTGCGTAGAATTGAATCATGCACAATCAATGTATGTATAAGTGCAAATGATAGGGATCGGAAGTTGTGGCGGCATCTAATAATACTCGAATTAAATGGTTCGGCTAATACATAGACTACGTTAATCCTACAATCACGATAATAACGGTTCGGAATGCAATCCATTTCCAGCTATAATCGGTTTGTGTAACATCGTCATTTGTAAATATTTATAACTACGTAGTACTGTGTTACCTTTGTTATAAGTTATAACGAACTAGTTTTTTCACCAAATTTAATGATTTTACTATATTATTTTTCACTTGTAAATTAAATCATTTATAATTTGCTAGAAGGTTTGATATGATGTTTAACAAATAATCCTGTAAGTATGATATAATAAAGTGAAATTCATATTAAATACGACAAAACAAACCCAAGTGAAACGATTTCATCTGATATTATATTTGCTTTTGAATTTATTAAAAACCCCTCCGGTCCAAGAGGGCTTGAATGTATATCGATTTAAAAATGTAAACGAACAAGTGCATATTTTTACTTGCAATGTGAAAATGTAATTATTTTTGTATTTCCCCTTCGAATTGTGTATTGGCGGAGGATTGACGTGTGCTCTTTAGTATAATTTTGGTTATTTTTAAAATCCGTTTTTGCTTGCTATAGTTTTATAGATTGTTTTATCCTTATATATATAAAACAAAGTCGGGTTTGTTACGACACTTTTAACTCGAGATTTGCTGGACCAATTCGGCAGGAAATTTGTGGGGATATAGATTAGGACCAGGAGAATGACATAGGATACTTATAATCCCGGAAGTCCCACGGAAACGGGCTTAATACACGGGTAAAACCGCGGGGCACATCTAGATAAAAGTCCTTAGTAGTACAAAACTAGCTGTAAAATAAAATAAAAAATTTACAAAATCAATTCCTGTAAAAAAGGTTAAGAATCCAAGGAAATTCCCAAATTGAAAATGTTATAATGTCAAAGCAAATCTTTCAGTAAATTTTAATAAATTTTATGATTAATAATTTTATGACAACATGAAATCATGGAGCGTAAAGAATGGATAATATGATACCTGCAGATAGAGGAAGTTATGAAGTTATTATTAAATATTTTCGACAGTTACAATAAAATATATCCTTTGTTGAAAATGGCGGAATTTTCAATCTGTTTTTGGAATCATATCCATGGACTGCA
The DNA here is from genome assembly GCA_001586405.1 of Phoebis sennae. Classification (NCBI taxonomy): domain Eukaryota; kingdom Metazoa; phylum Arthropoda; class Insecta; order Lepidoptera; family Pieridae; genus Phoebis; species Phoebis sennae. The sequence goes on from LQNK01000242.1 coordinate 59,885, forward strand.
CTATCGCTATCATATCGACTATTAAACTATATATTTTAAGCACAAATCTATCTCAAACTTCATGATTTCTTTAGATACACTTAACATTGATATGTTTACAAAAAAATTCTACATCGTATGTAAACGACTAAAAATTAGATCATGAACATTTACGGTCGTTTTCAATATTTTATCTATCCCTTGTTTTGCGTACTAAAGTCTAACAAATATATCCATTTGCTCTTAATTTGATTTCAGTATCGTACTGACGGATAGCTTTTACTATGTGTCTTGCCTATCTAACGTCATTTTATCTGAGATAACAATTTATCCATAATTTTTGACACATTATTGATACCGGCCGTAAACGTGTTTCGTTTTATATATTTTCTTTTTCGAAGATTTATGTTTAATTGCTTAATTGGAGAGTCGATACTTAAGGATCGACTAAAATTAAGATATAAGCCTTGTTACTATAACAACCGTTACTTTGGTTACCAATTATCTCATTATAAAGGTTTAGTTAATTAAGCTAGTAAAATAAAAAATATACTTTGAATATCTCTTACAATTTTATCAGAGGAAGAAACGTTTCTTTGCACAATTAGACTATTTTAAAGTGATAGTAGTTGTTCCGCACGGCTTCGCTCCTGTAGCATAATTTTATATAGCCTATGTTACTGTTGAATAATGTAGCCTTCGTATGATGAAAGAATTTTTAAAATCGGCCCAGTAGTTTTTGAGCCTATTCGTTACAAACAAACAAAGCTTTCCTCTTAATAATATTAGTGTAGATGGGGTAATACATAGTTCGCTTATTGGAAACTTCCATAAATAACAGATGCCAGTCAGCGCGGGTATGTGATACTTGATCAACAAGTGGTTGCGATAGTCCTATTCCTACTTCAATTGTTCGAACTATAGTTCGATACGCTATAGCGTATATTCACAAATTGTATTATTCGCGTGTATTATAATTTAAATCTTTAATGTTGTAAATGTGAGGTTTGGTTGGTTGTATGTTGGTGTGTCAAAAACGCTGAAAATGCTAGACGGATTTTGATTATTGATTGATTTGATATTTTTTTTTACATTTAAACTTAAACCGTCTACAAAACGTGGAGTAACTTTTAGTAGAGTAGCTACATGGCTCAATCCACATACTAAAAGTGGAGGAATACAGGAACATTTTCCATACAATCCTGAACGGTCCATCGTCAACTATTGTACAAAATATTGATTGACGAACGCAAAAAATTACGTCGAACTTTTGTTGTTAAAATATTACATTTTAAAACATTTACTTTAAACGATTAAATTATATAGGGCGCTTAGGTACCCCTTTTGTGCAAAGGGTTTAGCTAGAAACGTAATTAAGGACATAATATAGTTTTATCCCGGAAATATAGTTCGAAGCAAATTAAACAATTTTAATGGAGCGATATTGTATGGAATGCATATCCAGAAAAGGTAACAATTTTACAGAGAGAATTTTCAACAATATTTAGTATTGATATTTGGGGAAATATTTCCAATATGCGCTTTCAATGGTAAAGTACAGTGTTTAATGTTTCGGTTCACTTTGTTTCTGTGTAAACATAAAATGCGCCTCCAGGTATAATTTTCATTCGTATGATAATTATATAAGTAATAATGAGTTGAGGGTATTTTGTTCATTTACTTTTGATTTTCATAATCCTCATTTTAATATTTGCACGCCTTAATTATGGGCAAAATGTATTGGATTTTTATATTATAAGAACATCACATGTACATTTTCAGCAAATAAATGACTTTGACTTTGACTTTCCTTACTTCGTTACTCCTCGCTAATATTGTAAATGCGAAAGTAACTCTTTCCGTATAAATGTCACCTAAACGCTTCTTCACGCCTAAAAGGATGTACTGATTTGGATTAGATTTTGTTCAGGAATTTTTTTAAACCCGTGAAAGTACAAAGGATAGATTAGATTTTTATCCCTGACACGGGAGATATACGCGGTTGGAACCGCGGGGCACAGCTAGTTTAATATAAATTGATTTTTTTTTGATTTTCCCTCTTTATTTTAAAAGTCACGTTGACAAATATTTGGCCACTTTGGATGTTTCTACCTATAAAATTATTGATTAAAAAACATTAAATTAATAATAAAATCAAACACATTGCTAATCGGTATTCCATTTCCCAATTTTCTCGTCAAACGAAGCTAAGAACAATTGGCATTAATTCAGTCATTAATATTCTCTTTCAATGCGCTTTCGTTTGAGATCGCTACAACCACGAGTATACTTGCAGACATTCGGATATTATTCCCTACCTTCAACCTTTAAAACGGCTCAACTGATTCCCATTTAACATATTTAGGAACTGATTTAACGATGAATGAGCTATCGTATAATTACTTGTATTAAGACGGTTTATACTCACTGCTTTTAACTCGGTGTAGACAAACAGTTTCGGGCCGATCGGAGGTCCTTCATTAGGGGGAGTGAGACGTTTTAGCGGTCACGTCTCTCCTCAGAACCGGTCCGAAACTGTCTGTCTACACCAAGTTAAACCGTCTTAATACAACTAATATTTAGGGACTCTCGTACGTAAATCAGCATCAATACAAAAAAATAAATAGAAATCGCTTCGTCCGTTCGGGGCTGTGATACCACAGACAGACACATAGACGCGTCAAACTAATTACACCTTTTTGGGTCAGGTTGTAAAAAGATCTATCTATAACACGTTCACATTTGAGAGAGAATATTAAAAGGAAACTAATTTTTCCATCACGTGTTCATATGTATGCCTCACATGTTTGTAATTTTTCAAATTTCCCGCAAAAATGCCGCCGGGCGTTCGATGCCGTTTTTAATGTTATTAAAGCTGACACGGGCGGCGACTCTACACTTGAACCTTTATTTTTCGCAACATACGACGTGCATAACATGAAAAATATACGTGGAAAACTGATTCTGAATCATTCTCACTCATAGGTGTTTTAGGAGTTAAAAATATGTAAATTTCACTAAAAAAACGCTAAATCAAGGGTAACTAAGTGCATAAGTCTGTCTTGTTCTTATTTTTTTTTGCCAAGAACAATACGGTAACGATAAGTATTTCTTCCTATGAATCGGCCGACCTCACGCATGCTGACAGTCTCCGTAAATTCATAATCTGAAATCATAATCTTAAATATCGCCACTGCCTCATACATATCGTAGTCTTGTGTTTACCGGTAGATACAAATGTCTTTATGGAAGGAGAAATAATAGTAATTAAATGAGGTCAAATTGATTAAAAATAGTCAATAAAATGGTTGACTAAAAAAAATAAGAGTAGAAAACTAAAATGCATGTTTTTATCCGCTGACAAATATTTTTATAGCCCGCGTCAAAAGTCAACGAAATTGGGGATTTGTGGATTCTACCAGCATTTCATTGTAACATTTTAACGCGCGGTATAGTCTTATAGCTTTGTTCTATATTCTGGCCGCAACTATGATACCATGAATATTCATAATCTGGTTTCATATTAGGCCTCATTATATCGTTAGGCCGGCGTAACGATTACTCTCCGTATTAGCCAGAAATGGCTCCGTGTGTAATTTATATTATTTATTTTATTACAAACATATTTTCAAAGAGATGCTGGCGAAAATTAGCTTGTAAGAGCACATGGTAACTGCTAATATTAGTTATTCTGATTTATTTGAAAATTGCTATAAGGACCGATGAATATAATCATTTATTAGGTTTTCCTTAATAAAAAATCTTATATAATAAAACATTGGATTTTCGAAAAATTACGGGCATATAGTGTGCAATATCTTTAAGTTCATTAATAAAATTATTAAATAATAATTGTGCTCTTCATCTTTGTTACAGGATAACCCTGTCCCAACAAGCGTAGAATGTACTACTACGTTTGTTGGGACCCAGAAGAATTGTATGGCTGTGTGCGTGCCTCCATCTGTTATTTGTACCAATGATAATATAATTAAACCCAAATCGAGCTTAAATATACCAGTGACCGCCGATCATGTGTCCCCCATATACCCCAGGAAATTGAAGGCCGATAGTATTTACGAGAGGAGGCAGTGCTTAAACCACCGGTTCGCCAGCCCGAGGCTCTTACACCTGAGTCCCTGTCGAGCTACGAGACCATCCTCCAGGAATTCTCTCTCGTCGCGACTATCGAGCAGTCATAATTCTCTCATCACCCAGTTCCAAGCCGACGATTCGAGTTTCATTACCCAAGCCATTTCTCACGACGCCCTCTCCGCAAAAACATCGGACATCACGGACATGTACAACGTCCCTTTCGACAGCGACATCTATGCGGTTCCCATAGATATGATCCGACCGGGTCATGGGAATATGAGGGTTAAAGGAAAACGACCACAAAGGACAACTAAGAGGCGAAGCAAAACCACTACGATCAATTTGACCACCAATAACACTCCAATCGACCGGAGCTACAAGCCAAAGGATACAAGACATAAGGATACTAAAACTAAAAGACATTCTCTTCCGGGTTCGTCTTGCAAGAAGAAGATCTCAGCGGAATCTGACACGGACTCGCTACATTTAACTTTACGCGAAATGAGAAAGTATCTGCATACTCTGTACTCGAGCTCGAGCGACTCGGAATGCCGCAATACGATAAGTAAAAAGAACAACACCATATTAGCAAGTGTCAGCGTTCACTCACGGCATGTCAACAAGGAGACGGGCACAGCGGTGTTCCTGAAGGAGAGCAACGAGACAAAGAATGTCGAAACTAATAACAACCATAAGAAGACAAACAAGAACACTGCGGACATGAATGTGAAGAACAAGAAACACAAAGAGAGCACAAAAGATTGTAGCATCATGGAGCTTGACAGCACGAAGAAGAAAGGGAGTCAGTCGAAGCCGAAGATGTCTCCGGTGAAGTTGCTATCGATTAACTTGAAGCAGAGCTTCTGCAATCTGTTTCGTTGGCGGCGTTCTAGCGACGGTGAAGGCGTGGAGAAGATCGGCCGTGACTCCCCTCCCGCGGCTGTGCGACGGGCGCTGCCTCCGCTGCCGCAGTCGCCTCACCCGTCTAACTCGAGGCGATCAGCGAACGATGACGACACTGTTATGGACTTCGCGACCTCCATTCAAAAAGTCAAAGATGTAAGTCAGTTATATTTCTTTACGTTCTAAACACACACGTTGTTCAAATTAATTTACATTCTAGTCATTACATTTCTATATTTAGTACGACAAAACTCGAGGCTTCCGTAAAATTTTTCCCGTTTCTCCTCAGGCAATAATTAAGTTATGTAAACACGTTCGCCCTGAGGCTTTTCCAATCTTAATTAATTTCCAATAATTTCAATGTGTTGTCATTGGGATAATGATTTCTTTCTCCCTTATTGATCATGTTGTTAAATTATTTATCAAATACTAAATAGCTGATTTCTTTCTCCATTTTTATTATATCGCGTACCATCGATGTGAAACATAGCGACATATAAATTAAAATACAGCAAGTGGGGTCACCCGTGACCACTACGTACGAGCTGTAAAGTGTCCGAATCATCGGCAAAAAATGTGTTATAATCCGCGTTTACAATCCTTTAAAAGTAATTTATTTAATACGGAATATACTCGCGTTGAAATAGGCACATAATTTTATGCAGACTATAGATAAGGAAACGAACATAATAAAGGAATTATGATAATAGATGTAAAGATCCCCTACAGTTTGTACATCAATGTTCCAGTATGGATGGTACTGGGGTCCGATATCAGTGGAAGCGGCGGAGAAGATCCTGTCGAACGAGCCGGACGGGTCGTTCATCGTTCGCGACAGCAGTGACGACCACTACATCTTCACGCTCACCTTCAAGCTGAACGGGCTGCGACATGTACGGATAGAGCATGACCAGGGTACGTGTGTGTTATGTCCTATGGTTGCATTCAATAAAAGGCTCATATATTTTCTACTGTCTGGGTGTTGACTTATGTATAGTATGTATGTATTTACAAAAAAAAGTATGTTTAAGTATGTCTATCAGCTACCTAGTTTCCATAGTACAAGCTTTGCTTAGTTTGGGGCTAGAGTGCGTTGTGTTAAATGTCCGAGAATATTTATTTATTTATATATCAGTAAGTAGGCACACAGCTGAACGGGTACATCCACACGCCACAGATGACAGGTGTGAAGTGTCAGAAGTGACACTAGCACCCCATTCGTCTGTGTGCTAACATTTATTATATATCATGAATACCACAGTGTGAAAGAAGGTGACGATTATTCGCGACGCACACGTACGTGCAGACGTAGATTAATAAACACTCAAGGTGATTTGTAAAATAGTAATTTTCTAGTATTTTATCTCAGTCAGTATTTGCAACTAACTACCTTTGTTTTATTACTTTTTAATGTGTTGTGAACGCAAGTATTGGCGCCCAGTTACCCAAAGACCTTGGCCAGATGTGGCGAATTGTATTCTATCACTGGCGAGATGCTAGTTTCACCTCTATATAGCGTCCATTTTTTAGAAGCAATTCTCGCGCATGATAGCAAAGTAACATATTAGACGATTTAAAGTATATTTTCTGTTAATTATTATTAAGTTTTCCTGGACCAAAATTGGTTGTATATGATACGGCCTACATTATGGTTCAGCGAAGCTTCAAATGTATTACATAATAGATTGTTAATAATTAACAATAGATTCCAAACATGCTATTTATTCTCACTGACCAGTTCAGTCAAGCTAGAATAGAACAAGGTCAGATTACATAAGACAATATGAATATTGTATTGCAGATGCGCTTTTGAAGATCGAAATAGGAAAGGCTATTATTATATTCTGAACAATGATTTCTAGCAAATTATCTGCCGTAACATATCAGACTTTACTGAATTGTACGCCGTTCCTTCGCCATACTCAAATTAATTTAATAAATTAGTGATAACTGTTTGGAGTAAGTTTGAGTTAAAAATACATAAGGATATACTGGTACAGTATCACGTACAAAACTTCCACTAATTCTCAAATAATTAAGTACCACTCAATTATTTAGGAATTAGTGTAACCCAAAGGGTTAAAAAAACGTAAGGATATACTGGTACAGTATCACGTACAAAATTTCCACTAATCATCAAATAATTGAGTGGTACTTAATTATTTGAGTAACAGTGGAAATTTTGTACTTTTCTCAATCTTAATTAAAAACAAATTTAATTTAAAATTTTCAGGTAACTTCTCGTTCGGTGGGTGCACGATATTCAAGGCGCAGACCATAGTGGAGTTCATAGAGAACGCAGTGGAGACGTCCAGGAGTGGCCGCTACCTGTTCTTCCTGAACCTGCGCCCGGTGCTGGGGCCGGTGCGCGTCCAGCTGCTCTACCCGGTGTCCAGGTTCAAGAGGGTCCAGAGCTTGCAGCACATGTGCAGGTGAACCTTTTTTCGTATAAGTATCGTTCGGTATGAGGATTTACAGGTGAAGGTTACTTGAAAGACGCTAAGCCGTTTGAACGCGTTTAACAACAAACCTTTTCAGTCAATAATTTTATGGTCCAGGCACATTAGTCAAATGAAGGTAAAATGTGTGAAAGTCAGTTGCAAACTTGTGAAAACCTTTATTTTGACATCTTAAAACGTGTATCAAAAACATACAATAGTACAGTGATCGGGATTATATTAAATTCAAGGTATTAATAAGGATTAGTGGTCGCCCAGTCCGCGCATATTTCGTAAAAAGGGGTACAAAGTTTTTCATCAAGTTTTAATATATAGATAAGTTTAGGCTTTTACAAGTCTATAATATTCTTTATACTTTGTATTGATATTTCTTGATGGAATTGCATATTACTTTTATATAAAGACAAACACATTTTTATACTTCCAATAACTAAACTAAAAATGTGTTTGTCTTTATATAAAAGTCTATAGTATTCCTCTCATTACGAAATGAAACTCTCAATTGCTTGGATTGATAGTAAATATTTAATATGGTTTCGCAGATTCGTGATCCTGAAGCAGGTCCGCCGCGACCTGATCGGCAGCCTGCCGCTGCCGCGCCGGCTCCTGGACTACCTCAACGCCACGCACTATTACTCCGAGCTCATCGCAGACTTATAGGTTATGTTGCATCAGCTCCGCTCGCACCACATTCGTCCATTGCATTCGCTGTAGGCTTCGTGACGTAGTGGCTTTCGTCGTAGTGACGGTTAGTGAACGTCGGACTATATACTGCATTGTTTGTGCTATATTTTCATTATGATACTCATGGATAATGTATTCGATTTTATCTTGTGTAAATTAATCGTGACCACGGAAAATTTATAATTTTCAACGATGATTTCTAAAGTACACATTCACACGAATTTAGTGATGGTGGTGTCACTAAATGTTAAGTGTTTTAGAAGTTGTTTGTGAAAATTTGTAGTTAAAATTGAGATTGATATTCTTTTTAGAATGGATTATGACTAACTAATATGATACGTACAATTGAATAAACCCCGATTTTTCTAGTTACTGGATATTCGTGAGACATCGAAATATCTTAAAGGCGAAACGTCGTTGTTTTTCTTCGATATTAGTTTTATTGAATTCGTGGCAAAGGGCAATATTTTTATCTTTACACATTCAGGCTGTGGTACTGAACAGTATTATAATTTAATTTCTTGAGTTAAAACGTCAGGATCTATGAATGTATGTAGAAAATTTAAAATTTAAAGCATAATTTTTACAATTAATGAAATGTTGTTTTTGTATACATTTGCAATTTTTATCATAATTTTTTTTTATAGTTTAAGTTTGAATGTAGATTTTGGCGCATGGACTTTTATTTTTTTATATAATTATTATCTTCGTTACTTTGGAAACTATTACCGCAGTGTTAAAATACAGTTGTTGCATAATTTTTGACGTTTGAAAAATCCTTAGGGCTATCACAAATTCTGTCACACTGGGAAGTAAAAATCGTGGCTTTTGAGAGAGTGTGTGTTCATCTTTGGCATAATAAGAAATAACCTTTGTTTTGTGTAAGAATACATTAAAAAAATATTACAACACATCGACGATACTCTTTTAAATTTTACAAAAATCAAATTTTCGTCACCCTTGAAAGACGTGTCCCAACACTAAAATGCAATATATTAAAATACACATCGACTCTATTTTAAATTTTACAGAAACCAATGTTCATCTCCCTTGAAAGAGGTGTCCCAAATCACGAACGGAAAATGTCGACATTTATCAAAGAAGATTTGGGACGCTGTCTATGTAACAGTTTCGTGCAACGACTGTATGTATTATTTAGACTGTGTTATTACTACGGTAGTCGTTTCCATGTAACCACACTTATACTTGCCTTTAGCTATAGAATGTAACAGATCCTGGCGTTTATGTTTTACATTTTATTTGGCTATTTATTCAATGATTTAGTTTTTTTCGAATTTATACATTACTAGCTGAGCTCCGCGGTATATCCGTAAAAGGGGTTCAAACAATCTCTGTACAAAATTTCGTCCAAATCGGTCCAGTAGTTTCGGAGCCTAATCAATTCAAACATACAATAAAAAAATCAAATCTTTCTTCTTTATTTATAATATTTGTATAGATTATTAGGCTATTAATTATTTGTCGCTTGTTTTTTTTTTAATGACGTTTGTAAAATATGTACATTTTTAATTTGAATTATTATTATAATTATATTTATTTATGAATTAATTGTACACATAACGACGCACACACGTCTATTTCACCAAAGATGAAAATATTGTAAATTAATAATAAATTATTGTTATCTTTATATTTATTTGGATTTTTTACTTTAACATTCTATAAAGTTGTGTCTGTTTTCATGTTTATATCGAAACAGACACGTTTTACTAACATCCCTTATGATTTTTTTAACCTCTGCGGTTTTAATATATACCTTATTCCTTCATGTTAAACTTCAAATTCCTAGATGACGTTCATATAAAAGTAAAAAACGTTTTCCACGATCGTGGCCAATACTTCTACACTCATAAAATATAATGAGCATAGAAGGTTCTAGAAATGGTGCTGTCCTTGTTTGACTCACGGAGAGTAAGAAAGATGTCAAGAGACCGGCATTTATAAAGTCAAAGCAGCATTTCCTAACAATATTTTAAATTTATAGAGTTGTATTGAAAAATCACTCATGTCATGTTTTGTCATATATTTTAACTTAATCAAAAGATTCACCTGTTTAGCAGAAATTAAAAAAGCCCATAATATAATATGTGTGTTTAGTGCCCTCTCTGTTTACTCGTTGAGTTAAACAAGGATAGCATGAAACTCAATGACCTTGACGATTTAATTTTGTATTCAATGTTATTATTATTTAATCAAATGAATGTCCTCCGCGGATATGAGCTCTCGATACAAAGTCAGTCAATTTTAATAATACGCTCCATTCTCATAAGATACCAATTACCAAAACAATCGTAGTGTCTAACAATATATTATCTTAACATGTAATTAATATGTAATTCAATGTATATATCATAGTGTATATAATTAAGAGTAGAAGAACAAAAAATGTAAACGTCTCTGAATTACGACATACGATGATACCATCCCATCGTTTCTTCGTTTAATTTCTAACACCGCACGGAGTAGATACTGATAGGTTCTGGAACATTCTAGAGCATTCTATGGAATGTTGCTTTAGAAGGATTTGTGGTTCGTAAAACAAAATTGATGTTTGGAGATTTTATATTTATGTTCAGAGATTAGAGAATAAAAGGTAGGTGACTTGTGCCAAAGGCTCGAGTGACGCTAGCTACTCGTACGTACACGTGCATCTGTGTGCGTGTTATGTTACCAGATATTGATTGGATTAAAAATTGAATAAGCCAAATATTCTTTAGTAATATGTGAAAAAAAAACATCTTATTTTTGCTTTTGGGAACAACTTTTACAATGTTAAAATAACATAAGATGGCATTTTTTAAGAAAAATTACGAAGCCCGTGTTGTCACGTCAAACTTGACAAATGTTTTTGTATTTGCTTTTTGGCGTCACTTGACTCTTTGGCGCACTCCATCTGCCTTTTATTTTCTAATCTGTGTTTATTTTCGTGAACTTTAAAATGTGACTACTGTAATTTTGAGTTTACAAAAATTGTGTAGATCATGCGAGATTTCATATAGGATTGTCTTTTTTTGACTCAATCGAGTGTGGCTTACAAACATAGTGGATATAAAGGGAGGAGGAAAGGATTTCTAAGCCGGTGTATAGGAAAGGCGCCTACAAACCATGGTGGTAGAATTTAAATGATGCCTATCTATCAATTTCTGTAAGTTATTTTTGGGTAACTTTGAATCAAAGAAACTATCAGTTAGGAATATTAACAAGTATTGTTTTAAATAAGTAAACAGTATATTTAATTATGTATAACAGTTGTAATTAGATTGACATTCAAACTCAGTTTATGAAATACTGTTTAACATGAAAAACAAGAAAGTTTAATGTTATGTGCACTGGTATAAGCAAATCATATTTGTTTCAAAAAATACGGTCGAATTGATAACCTCCTCCTTTTTTTGAAAGTCGGTTAAAAACAAGGTTCAAAGTTACTCAGATTACCTGTATTATGTAAGGTTACATCATCGAAGAACATAAAACGTTACGCACCCTGCTTAACAAATTATTTTGATTATAACGAAATTGAACTCTTTGACACTTGACCCACAATTCTCATTGATTTCGCTTCAACGTGCAAATATGTTTTGAAGGAACATAAAGTGCTCTTAGTAGTCATAACTAACAGTAGGGAAGTCTAACTGTGAAATTCATTCATTAATAAGTACAAATTTGTTGTGATTTTTATGACACAGTTACGGATGAATTTCGCATTAGACTGCCGTTAGAAACGTTTGGGGATTAATGTGTATGTTGGTGCGTAAATAACAAAAATGAAAGGAAATATATTTGAAAGACAAGTTTGCTAACTCGCTTGTACAAAGGGCTCATCCCGTTTTTTCTATGTCGCTTACGCTTTGTATACTTTAGCAAATATACAGAAGAGTCGTACTGCAATGTGTCAAAGTAAAACAATAAAGTATAATTGACGTCACTAATGTGTAAATATTATTACTTCTCTTTCTATCACGTACTGGCTATATTCTAACAGCTTAAGGAATGAATTGGAGTATTTCATTGATATATAAAGATCCAAGATACATAATAACGTCTCAAAAACGGCAGCATGAAACAAGTGCCAATTCAAAATTGTGCACTCATCTCAAATTGTCTCGCGTTACCCACGTTAGGCACTCTTGTTAAAAATGCCGGAGTGTTCTTTGAGAAATTGTTATAATATTACGTTAAGATGATTAAATAAAAATGGGATATCGTATTTACGTTGAGTAAAAACCTTTGTTGATTAGTGTTTGTCGTTTTTATGAAGTAACATGTGATTAAGATTTAATTAATATTTTTTCTCAAAATTATAATACGGCAAAATCAAAAAGCAAACAGTGAAATAACAACTTTATTTAGCTTTCATAAGGTTGAATATTGTAAAATATTTGTTGATAGTATAACTATAACTAGGCAATTAAAATTGAGTGAGCGAAAGATCAGCCTCTCACTCATGTTTAGATCCAGTTTTGAGCGTTTTTTTTTTTTTATGAGAGTTTTGAGTGTTTTTTTTTGTATCTAGGATTGTTTATATAATATAAATGAAGTATTTGCAAGGACCGGTTACGTTATTGGGTGTAATTTAACACTACATACACATTTCTCCCACATTCAATCCTCATTTATTTAGTGACTAAAGTACAACGTATGTGTTTAATGTGATCGTGTTAAGTTGTATGTAGTATTGTTTGCGAACGAAAACAATAAATGATCACAATGTTTATATGTTATTGGTGTTTAAAGGAGCATCTAAACGGAACAGTCGTTGCACAGAATTGTCATACGGATCCTGAATGTCGGTTGACGAACGTCGATGTTTTCTGTTCGTTCTTCAGCACAGTCATTAAAGGGGCGCACATTTTCTGCAAACGCCAAAACCCGTGCAACCACTGTATAGGGACTTTTTAAGCCCCTTCTACATATCAGATGCATACGTGAATGGACATGAAGGAGTAATGTTTATACGTCTACAGCTGTAGTACGTAATTTACGCCTGCCATGATTCATCTGCCATCCATCGAGAGATGATGCCGGCTTATGCGTCTGTCGATGTGTAGAGGGGGCTTAACAACAATATGTGCTCCAGGTTTTCCCACAACAGTAATACAGTTGTGACGCATGATATTGAACTCAAAGGAACTCCCACGTGTCCATTTTTGGGTGACTGTGGTCGATTTTTTGAGAGCTAATGGATAGCTATTAAAATTCTTTTGAAATTTACAAATTGTTGCTACTAAAAGTAGTGCAGTCACTTTTTTCAGTGTGGATAAAACGTTGTCCGTTTAAAAGCTCCCTGTTGTCGGAATTGCACGCCATACCATTTGGATATGTACACTGTTTATAAACTTAAATGTTAACAAATGCATAATGTTTATAAACTTATTTGAAATGTCATAGATGTTTTATTTATTATTATTATGAATATTTTTCATGATGGTTATTATTGATATTGTTCAATAAAATTATCAATAAATAAAATTTAAGTGTATACGTATGGCGTCGCACGAATTAACTAAGATGACATTGTTATTGCAATTACTTATATTTTGTATTTGAGGGTAATTTGTAATTCTCACATATAAATGTACCGCCGAACGAATTAATAATTTTTGTGGGTATATTTGAATTTTGTATTTAATATGGCGATATGAAGTCGTCGTGGTTTGTTGTATTGCAAACATATCAATTAATGTTAAGAGCAAAAATCGATGTTGTGTCTTTTTAATATTTGTTGTGTGACAAAGGCGGGAATCGAATTTATTTTTTTACTAGTTGTTCCGCGCGGCTTCGCTCCCGTAGCATATATACCCTATTTTACTCGTGGAGAATGTAGCTTCCGATTGGTAAAAAAATTTTTGAGTCTATTTGTCACAAACGAAGTTTTCCTCTTTATAATATTAGTGTAGATAATCATCCAAGGAAACTAGATCGTTTAAATATTTGAAAAGGCAATTGAAGATGTCACAAACAAGCACTTTGCATACATTTTTACTGTCATTCGTCAATCGTCGAGTTTACATAAGTACGTATAGCATGTCAAAGAAAATGAGAGCTATTATGTTAACATGAATTTTATATTGTTTGATTTTAAAATTATATAATTTATTGTTTTGTCTTTACGTATAACTAACTAAACTGTATAAAGATGATTTGATTTCTGGGTTTTGTGTTCCGAATTTTATTTTTCTTCTTATTTTATTTTTTTTTTTATTTTTTGTCCTTTGAGATTGCCTTTAAATTTTGAGTAAAGTTATTTTGACAAAACGGATTTATGATGAGGGTAATCATCAAATTTGATCAATATGAACGTTATTTGCTTTCATTTCATAAAATTTAAATAAGTTCGATTTTCGCCTTAAAACTCATGTAGTATAAGCCATTGTAAACAAACCGAGGTTTAATTGTAAATGAATTGAGTGGTTTTCGCCCGGTTTGTGTGACGCACTTGTCTGAGTACAAATTTTTAGCTGAATTAGCTTTTAATGGATGTCTTATTACGGCCTCTCTTGACCGCTTGTAAATATCTCTAAGGCAATGGTAAAACATGGACACTCGCGATAACAGTAGGGTGTCCATGTTTTACGTCAATCGGCGGATTTGCCTGGTATTGGTTAAGTTATGTAGTGTACCTTTATATTAGGAACAGAATCCATTTTGACTTTGAATTTTCAAGATTGAAAATTTCACACCACTACACGTTAGTTGTAGGTAGGCTGGGAAAAGAGAATAAGGAATTTGAAATAGAAAGAGTTGGTACTATGACTGTAGATTGCATGCTGCGGCGACGGATTGAACCTGAACCAAAGTTCGAGGCGTTTTAAACTCCCCCGAGTGTGAGCAGACGCATGATATATTTCGGTAAAATACACCCTGCAATCCGCTCGCTTCTTCACTTATTTTGTAATATAAAATTACTTATATGACGATATTACTATACCCCTTTTGTTCCAGCAAAGGTAAAACTATAAAAATGGAAGAATCACCTATGATTGTATTTTAATTATTTTATTAGAAGCATTGTTTTATTTCTTTTCTGTTAGATCGATGAATGGATGGATTTTGTTCCTAATATCAGTGTTTTTGGAACAAAACAATGGCCGTTGTTTTGGTATTTTAAATCCGTGTTTCGTGTACTAAATGTTAATGTATATTGGCTGTGTTGAAAGTCAATATAAACTTTGTAAGTGATTATATCTGCGCGGGGAAGGTTCAAAACAGTAGTTTATAAACACTACTGTTTTATATATATTATAGGCATTTTCAACATTTAAATATGTATTTTGTGTATTTATGTAGGTTCAACGACAAACTTGAAGTATTTATAAATCAGAAAATACAAGTAGAAGTAGCTTACATATTATAGTGTAGGAAAAAATATATTTTGTATGCTTATTGCTCGGTGTAGGACATTGAATCTACAAGGCGTGTTAAAACAGCCCCATTTGAAAATGTCTTTGGGTCTATTGGTCTTTGTATAAATGATATGACGGTGTTGTATCATTCTGCGTCTATAAATACGTTTTGCTATTAAAGTTTATTATTGATGTTTGAAATAGAACAAATTTTGAAGGGCAATTTCACTGCAGAATTTGAAAACGATCGCGTTTAGTAGTCGTAACAAATAATTTTAATGTATAGTGTTAGATTGGTTATAATGCCTAGGTGTTTGTAGAACAATAGGAATTTGTATTTCATTGGTTCATGACACACGCCCCGAGAGTAGAAACGTCCAATCTGTAGCGTGTCTGAGACGCGACTGACCGACAGATAGACAACTACCCTCACAATGTCTATATGATACAATGTACATATACCTTTTGGATATATGTAAGGCAACATAATACTACCTTGGCTATTTTCCGGTTTTGCAAGTGACCCGCTTTTTTCGAATTAAAAAAAGATTGTCCCACCCACTCTCCAAGTCCCAATTTCCTAGTTTGAGAAGTTTAAGCTATTTGAGTAAATATTTTATTAAAAACGTGCAAGTTCTTCACACATGATTTCGTTAATTTATGTTGGTCTGCTAAAAAGTGAATATATTATTTAATTAAATTTAATATTATTTACGTCCTTTTGCCAGAAAAGGGGTATTGTTACTCCTTGCTTAACGTCGCCACATCCAACGATCTGTCTGTTTTATAGTGCACTAAATAAAGCTATAAGCATATAAATTTGCTTGTTCAATAATAATTCATATCTTCTGTAATGTGATCATAGGATTTTCTAGAAAGCCTACCAATTTTTCTATGAGTAGTAGGTAATTAGTATTTAATTTATTTCATTATAGAGTTTTCACCTATGACATATCAATCATAATAAGTTTCAATGCAAATTTTCCTTTTTTCGTAGCCTCTAAGGTTGCCTTTCTATTCTTGTTGATATATTTTATTAAATATCTTATTTAACGATACTGACAACGAAACAATCATATTTTTTCTCGCATTTCTGACCGAGCGAGCGGTATGTAACAAAATATTATGTTCGTTTCAAGATAAGTAAATAGTTGATGCGAATATCACATAGTTTTTATATAAGCGGAATGGGTCGGGAGGTTGCAAAGATGTTGGGAGACCAAGGCATACTTTATTATCAATATCCGAATGCAGTATTAAATGACTTGGTTTGAGTTATACGTACAGCGTGCAGTTCCAAGCGAACTACTACATATTTATAATAGGATCAATAAAGTATTGGTTTTCAGTAGGAGTAGAATTTAGACTGCGCTTTTGATAACCTTCTAGACCCCAAAGAACATTGCATGTAGAAATAATTTCAATAGAATGTATATTACGGTATACCTTTACCCTAGAACATAAAATGAAAGTGATTCAATTCAATTTCAATTGAATTAATTAATGGCAATGTTGTTGTTAAAATGAAAGTGCAAAGTACTGCACAGTGACTGAATAGTTTTATGTAGAGTTGTATCACTTGTACCCCGAACGCGCCAGGTATAATCACAACTTATTATTTGAAATTATTTGAAGTAGTAAAGGTTCTAGATTCACGTCGATTTTTCTTAACATTAAATAGTCTTCTATGCTTATCATGCGACAGATTTATTTTAAACTTATGATAAGGTACAATCTTACATCTTTAGACATGAAACGTCCAATATGGAAAAAAATCCAAAATCACATACTTAGATATATTATCTGGTTATGGAATTGAATTTTGGTAAAAAGCAGGGTAAGTGTGGGCTAATCAAAATATGAACATTCGAAGTTGTACTCGAAAAATTAAATTTAATAATTCGTTGCATTTTTATAAAAAATAGATTAATCATACTCGAACTAAATGCACCTACAATAATGGTATTTTTTTAAGAAACGCATTGAATTAACATATTACTCAATATTAGTGGTGTGCCGATCTGCATACATATTTTTATGTACTGAGTATCTTCACGGCGTGAATATATAACCTGCAATGTCTTATGTATGTGACAGCCACGGTGTGACGTCACCCCACGACTCTGTCACCGGCGCAAGTATTATAGTGATTCGTAAGGTTTCGTGTTAATCGTAAGCGTAGCGCGTCTTCACAAGATGTATTGTATCTGGGACTAAGTATTTCAGAGCTGTTTCTTGTATTCGCAGAAATGTTACTTTTGCATAATTTTCTACGACTTTTATAGGATACAACAAGACAGGATTAATGCTTGTAAAGCGAGTATCGTTGACGAGTGATAAATTATTTTGTTACATTTTAATGTCGACGGTAACATGAGCCGATTTTATCTCTTAATGCTAAGTATTGTATGTCTTGTAATATGTGTATCGGTAGGGCGGGCTCGCAGGTCCAGATGTGATTACGTATGTTAAGGCGAGGGAAGACTAGTTGTAAACATTTCTGAAAAGATTGTATGAGCTGGCAGACTAGAGCAACGCGAGGGAGAGAGCTGACGAATTTTAGGAAATTGATCTGCTAAATTGTAAATGAGTATTTTTAGGGTTGGTACTTAGCAGTTTTTGGTTGATGAAATCTCCCGCTGTACATTTGAAGCGTTGCTCCAGGGTTGCCAACGAACGATTTCGATGGAAAATGAATTTGGATTTGGAAAAAGACGGATCGATGTTATTATAGCATACTAAAGCTTTATAGGAAGTTTGCGTTGCGACATGTCTTTTAAAATTAGTGAACGCCATGTGGTATATGTAGAATATATATTTTCTTGACATATGTACATTACTCGTGATTCTGTCATGTCGTTGAGTTAATCTTAGCCAGGTCACTGAATGGTCGGTACGACAGCGGGGCAGTGTCGTCTTAGAATGATGAGGTAATTTTGGTCGAATATTAATGCATAAATATTTTTTACTACTCGGTGCAACACTATAGACAAATACTTTGCGACTTTTTTTTGGACATTACTCATAAATACAGATTTCAAACAGTTAATGACAAACACAGCAATAAATCATCGAAATATTTCGAGCTACTTGAAATTTTATTTATTTATTTAAAATTTACATCAGGCACTGAACCCAAAGACATATAAAAGAAAAAAAAATATTAGCGTTTCGATGCACGGAAGACCAAAATGGGAAGACTTAAGATTTATGGGGTTATCGGATAGGAACTCTTTGTTAATACACATTCCACTGCTGAGGTTCACCAGTGTCGTACCGACAAATCAGCGACCGGGCTTACTTGTACACAATCGCCACTCTGCTAAGTTACACGTTCGCATATTATATATCTAGTTGCTGTTTTATATACTTATGTGGAACGTAAATGTCTATGGCACGTAAGATAAGATGTATCTATTTATTTATTTAAATATTATTGTCTACACGGTTCCGCTGTTCTATTAAAATATATAGTTTTGGTGTCGTATAGCCAGTCCATTTATGAGATTTTGTTGTTATTAAATTCACGATTATTTATTTATATACAGTTTGGTCGTGTGGACAGATTATATTTGTATAGAGGGCTATGCAAACGGCAATTTACGTTTGAAATTGTAACGTTTTTCATGCATGAATATTCGCTTATTAGGTGACTTGTTCCTACTCATTTTTATCAAAAAATACTTGCATTGCTGTATAGTTACGTTTCTTAATAACAAATGAGGCAGTCAATGAATCTAAAAAAACATTTGAAAAATTAATCATTAAAAATTATTCGTTTTAAACAGTGATTTTTTACCATAAATCTTTCCTATAGGCCGGCCACACACATGCTTAATTTTCAGAATCTGAATTGAGATTCTTAATTTAGAAAGGCCAGTATACCATACAATATCGGCTTGCTCCACACACGTCCTGATTTGTTCAGATTCTGAATTTCTCGGATCGATCTGTAAGGATCGTATTGATGAATTGGACTATTGGTGAGGCGAGGTGCCGGAATTTAAGATTCTAAATTCAGACAGAAATTCAGCATGTGTGCGGCCGGTCTTAGTGTCAGTGACATTATTAAGCAAATCTGTCAACATACTTACGCTAAGCGGGGGCCGGTACCGGCCTGTGGACGTCCAGCTTTGTGTCTTGAGAGACGGAGATGGAATGTGCTCCATATTAAACAAATGTTTGATATTTGTCCCGTGTGGGAGCAGACGCGCACTTAACGTGCACTTTTCCTCCTACAAATCCGCTTCGTAGATCGCTTGAACCGCCGATGCGACTTAGGACCCACATAAAGTCACTTTAAAACTTATCATCAGTTAGAGGAATAATGAATAAACACAATAATCACATTCTCGTGATCACCCTAACATCGCAAGCAACTATGGGCGGCGGTGATCACTTTCCATCAGGCGTTAAAAAATGCATTGTATCGTCTAAAAATGCTCCGATTTTGGGAAAATCGGTTATAAATCGCGTGTATTGCCCGTTAGTATAGCCCAAGTTATCCCTGTTGGTTTGTAAATGTTGCCCAAAGCACAAATTAGTTCAACAATGTTATGTGAGTAGTGGTTTATTTTATCTGCGTTGGTCGTGGTCCTATTGCGTGGTAACTGATAATATCACGAAATAAGTAACTGAAAGTAGTATTGTTAAATATTAAGTTAAATTTTAACCAAATTTCTCGTCTCTTTGATTTTGATGGTTTGTGATTGTCGACATGTATTATGTTAAATTAAGTCCATTATAATACTTTAAGTGGTTTTAAATTTTAATCGATTTAAATTCATATTTATGACGACCCGATTGGCGCAGTGGATGTTGCATTGAATGGTCTATTGCGCCAGAGGGTTCAATCCCCAGGAGTAGAAAATTATAATGTGATGATCATTGTAATTTTCTTCTGTCTGGGTGTTAATTTGTTTATAATGCGTATGTATTCACAAAAAAGTATGTTTAAGTATGTGTATCCGTTATCTAGTTTCCAAAGTAAACATTTGCTTTGTTTGGGATTAGATGGCGGTGCGTGTAATGTCACAGAATATTTATTTATTTATTTTATTTAATTGGGAAAAAATGCATTGAGTTGGCAAACGATTAACGGCCGTTATCAATAATGTACCAAAGACTATGGATAGATTTTTATCTATATGACGTTAAGACAAAAGTCATAGCAAAGGTTATCCGTCTATGTGATAATTAAATCAAAGTAAATGCAAATAGATATAGACAAATTTATCCACGAAGACGCGCCCTACTATTATTCAAAATCGTGGACAGTATATGCAAGCTTTCGCAAGTGTGAAGTTTTATAGGTACACACTCATTACCCATGTGTCCACACACACACTAAAATACATAGACTAATCAGGAGTATTGCGATTTGCGATCATCATAAAATAATTCCAAATTCAAAATTGGGAGGGGCGCGTCGTGGTGGATGGCACTATCTATAGATTTGTCTGACTTTAGTAAGCAAAACAAGGGATAGATAGAATATTGAAAACGGCCGTAAGTAATAGTAAATTAAGCTTATTTACGAAAAAGAAGGTAATACGAATAGGACCACGACCAAAGTTTGGTTTATTTATTGACGTTGTTGTTAATATATGTATATCGCGGGTACGTCATACGCATCTAATGCACATTTTGTGTATACATAATATGTAAGTTAGATTTTGTTTTATAAAAATGGAATCGGTATTAAATAGGTTCCAATGGATTATTTGTTTTATTTATTTCCTGACCCTTTCAGATCAATGTGAATTCAGGAGGAATTTTCTGTATTAACTAGATAGATATCTTTGCATAATACACAAAAAACAATACCACAAAGAAACATTGATAACAATACACATATACAGAACAATTGGTGATATTAATGTGTATTGCGCACAGATAGGGTTCGGGCTCAGCAGATGTCGAGGCGACGTAGCCGCGACGCTGATAATAAAGAATGTTAACAAATTTTGATTTTTAACTTTTCATATTGTTTTTTTTAACTAAAAAATACTGTTGAAAAAATTATTTTGTTACGTCAATTAGTTTTTGATTTATAAGCAAAAGAAATCGTAACCGCCCGACGCGGCGAGTGCGGCGGTGTGACGTCATAAAACAGACAGCTCGTGCGCTGACTATAGCGCTCCTCACACGTACTATAGTTGCTGCGAAGTAGCGCGGCCCGCGCGGCGTCTGTTTTGTGACGTCACAAGCGGTCACGTGACTTTAGCGGAACTCGAAAGTTTAAAAGCTTATAAAATGAAAACTACTTGGTATTTTTGACAGCAACAAAAAACAGTGTATTTGTATAGGTACAAGCTATACTGTAACAAACTTTCAACCTATTTGGCATACCTAGTAACATTCTCCATTCTGCCAGAACCAAAATAAGAGTAGGTCTGACACAAATAAACTAGATATTTTATTATTCATATAAAATACAAGCTTTCCGTTGAGGTTTGCTCCCTTAGCGTAATGTTTTATAGCATACTAGGGGACCCGACAGACGTTCTGTCTTAAAAATAAAGTGCAAAGCTTTTGATGTACCTTATATAACAGTGAACTTTATAGAAAAGCAATAAAGCTCAAATTGACTCTACGTTTCAGATAGAAAACGTTTGTATGGTAAAGGGACTGTTTTTAGGGATTTTGCGGCAATTATTCGAATTTTTTTCACCGTAAAAACCATCCATGAACTTCAACGAAAACTTTAAAAAAATAATTGGCCAGGCATTGTTGAGTTATTCGCTTACCAACACATTTTGCGATTCATTTTTATGTTATAGATAATAAAGCCTATGTATGACACTTAGTGAAGATCTAATGGTGAAAGAATTTTGAAATCGGTCAAATAGGTTTTGTGTGAAAACATTACACACAGTAGTTACTATCTATACTATACTAACGAGCTTTTTACCTAAAATGAACAAACTTTAGTAAAAACCAGTCGGTACTCGTGTCTTAGTTAAATACCCAACTTATTTTAAAGTGATTTTAATATTAAATGATGACAGGTAAGTCTTCTCATACAATATTCATAGAGACGAATTAACAGTTAAAATGCTTTATGAAAAAGCTAGATAGAGAACTTTGTGAATTAGTTCGAATAAAGCTGATACAGGCATTTAACGTTACATTATAAAGTCGAATAGGTAGGTATATCTTTTTTAATATAGGTAAGTAAAATTTTAATTACCTCAAAATATAGGCCATGATAAAATTACAATGAGTGTTATATATAGAATAGAAAAGAATAGAAAATGTTTTTATTTATGTATTTTTTTTTAAAGTACTTATGAATAGCCATTTTTAATTTATTTATCGCCGGCTCGGAGCGTTCAATATTTCCAGAGGATACCGGCAAGAAAATCGATAGTTACTCTTTCCAACGGCTACTTTGATTACATTGTTATTATAGTTTTAATAAGAAGAAAGAATAGATAGAGTAGATACATAATATCATACTGAACAACTCACCCGCATTGATTTGGGAACTCATATATCCTTGGAATTCTTATCTACACTAATATTATAAAGATGAAACCAGTGTTTGTTTGTTTGGGTGTAATGAATAGGTTTAAAAACTACAAGTCCGATTTTAAAAATTCTCTTACCAATCGAAAGCTACATTATCCACGAGCAACATAGGCTATAATATAGAATTGTATAACATTAGATATGTACCGGAGCAAAGCCGCGTGGATCAGCTAGTCTTCTTTAGATCCATTAATACATTAAGCCTTTTGAACTAAGGCATTTTTTATATTAAATTGTACTTGTTTAAAAAGTGCAATCTGAAAAAAAAAACAAACGTATGTATAATCTAACTTAACACTACATACACGATAATTTTCCCGACAAACTTAAAACACAAAATAACAGGTCACGAGTGTCACATATCATCAGATTAATATTTGATGAAATAGCCCGGCTTCAGTGAAAAATAAATTTTCCTTGGGGTACGCCCACAGTATTGTGTCCAATAGGCGCCCGTCGACGCCTCCGAGGCGCCCTCCGGGACCCCGCCCCTTGGATTATGAAGACAGATGTGCAGTGACCGGTGTACAACGGAGGTGTGTTCAAAAATATTCGGTGATAGTTATAATTAGTCTCAAAATATCAAGTGTTTTCTAATGTAAGCAAAATCTGTTACAAGTGTTAATTTTTTTTCTTTTTTTATATGTAAGATTTAAGAATTTTTCAAGTTTAACTCAGTCATAAATGTATAATTTTCAAAAAGGTAATTGTCAGAACAACACAGAAGTGTTTAATGAAGCTTTGCGAATTTTATTCAATGGATTCTTGAAAAGAAAAATCTAATTAAATAAGGATATTTATTATTTATATTGGGTTATGTGATATAATATATGAAGGTGATTACTAGCTAACACAAAACCCGCAGCTTTATATCATTAGTTTCGTTATTTTTATTATAATTTAAAAAAATTTAATTGATCGTGAACAGAGTTCATAATTTAATAGATTTTCTTCTGTTTTATAAATCATATCTTCTTTCTTACTTGGTAACTTGTAAACAAATTATCGTCCGATATTTTTTATAGTTCAACGCAATTATTTTTAGTATTCTGAAAAATATAATTTAAATCACCTATAATTCATTAAAATAATTTTCGTGTGGCGAGCCTTACTCTAGGAATTATAATCACATTAAAGCCTACTTATTATGTTGCTTATACCCAATTACTCCCAAAGTGCTGGTATTTAAGAAGCCATTTAAACGTATTTCATTGTTAATGTTTTTTACCCCCCGTCCGTATATGGTGAGGTTTAACACTAATCCTCCCTCCTTATTTAAACTTTCGTAACTATTTTAAAATTTTCATAAAATACAGGTTCAGGTTAACTTATTTTATTCTTGCTTTAACATTTACGCGATTAAGAAAAGTGTATTGCCTTCGTAACCTTACCCCAATATATAGAAAGGAAAAGTACGAAGGTGTCGGAGAACATGTATTCCTTTTTGATTACGATATTGATAGTTACGTCGCTAAGAAGTTATGTGTAAAATACCTTAAATACAGGCAATAGAGAAATCGTTTTGAAATTCCTGTCTTTTTGAAAATAATAATAAAAAGGCTGAAACCAAAACCAAAATCGAAGATAATCGTTACGAGATATTACAGAGAAATTATATGTTCCACAGGCAGCCATTTAAAACCTGAATATTTTGGTTCCGCCCTATTTACAACAATTACAATCGTAAACGATCGTGGTGCACGCCTAATGAGTCATAGGGGAAAACTTCTTACTTTCTTAGACATATATGATATATCCGCCTAACAAATTTTGCTGACGATTTGTTGGATTTGGAAATTTCCAGTGTGTTGAAGCTACTGAGGAGTTTAATCACTAATTAAAAGGGAAAATTTCCGTTCCCTGGGCACTTGAAAAAATGCAGTGGTCAAGGAAATCCGACCAGAATTGCTTTTATTTAAGAAAAACGAACACATCTTCATACTTTCATTGGTCCATTGTAAAAGTTTCATTTTCGACCATTACCATAAAATGCTACATTTTTGCTGCAATTTTTTTTTAGATATTGATAGGGAATCCATTTTATAAACAGGTTTATTGATAATTCGACGCATTTTTTACTGGGTGTGATAGATGGCTTAAAAAGGTATAAAAAATAAGCCTTATCCATGTTCCGTGAAAATGCATAGTTTTCGAGATATATGATTTTAAGGGTTTTGTTTGAAATTTCGAATTCGGGGACTTCCCGCCCGTGTCCTCGTGTCTGGATGAACGCGATAAACTCTCTTCTTATAATATGTACCTATAGAAGATATTTATAGGATATTTTTCAATAATTTGTACGATTAGTGACATTTAATTTTTTACATGTGATAACATTTTCTGTGAGTAGGCAAAACTTATAGTCAGCCTGATGACCGCGCTAAATCAGGGATCATTACGAAAGTGTTTATTTTTGCAATTTTTACGGCGGTTGGCCATAATATCCGCTATGACCATATTATGGCCTGAATAATATACTAGAAAAACCCAGTACGTCGAGTTATCAATAACTTATATAGTCCCGAATATAGTCTAGATCTCGTCTCATCCGATTATCACTTCTTTAGATTCCTAGACACTTTAACATCAACTCAGTTTTTGGCCGAAAACGATCAGTTTTTTAACGAGCGTGGAATACGTGGAACTTTTGGATAAGTAGTAATTATTAAAAAGTGACACAAATGTTCTGAAATCAACGTGTGTTGTGTCTTACTAGGCTTTTTGATAATTTTTAATTATTTTTAACTAGCTGTTCCCCATAGCCCATAGGCTAGTATATCCACGAGTAATATGTTACTTAAAAAAGCTTTCGAATGGTAAAAAAAAATAAAATCGGTGCAGTAGTTTAGAGCCTATTGATTAGAAACAAACATAGCTTTTCTCTTTAAAATATTAGTATCGATGAAAAATTTTATTTTATTGACTTTAGAGAGCCCTTTTTCTTTTTAGAGAGATACTCGTATATATTCGAATAAAGGTTTATATCTACTTCGTTCTGTGCATTGAAAGAACAGGACATACAAATTATTTTCTGTACCTACTTCAAAATTTAAACTAATTAGGCTCTACTCTACTCGCCTTTTCATTTTATTTGTAAAGTTATAGTAGTCTAATTAGGTTAGAATTTTTTCTACGTGAATTTATAATTCGCTATCGATCCAATTTAAATTAATTGATTACCAGCCCAAAGATTTATGCATGCCCATAGAGTTAATGACTTCACCATTGCAAAATTATACCCGCAAATGAATTAAAGCGCACACCTGTGTTAAACAATAGCTTACAGCGACGGAACAACATCATCCTCAGGAAGGAAATATCACTGTCATATAATGCGTTAATAAACTACGGTAAGTATTGCTTTGCTCACCTATTAGACATGTACAAAACCCAGCGTCGACGGCATACGGTGTAATTGTGGTCGCGTCACGCTATATTTATGAAAACATGTCGCGTTTTGACATTTAAATGCTGGGGTGCGATTGACTTTATACATTTAGGGTATCGACTTAGCTGAGGAATGTTTTGTTAAGTACCCTTTAATATGGATGTGGTTTCTTCTTTCGGTAACTTGCTTTGATTGCAGGGAGTAATTACATTGTTTGGCATATCTAAGTAATAAATAAAATCCTTTAAAAGTATTTTATTTGATATGGTAGTACGCGTTTGAACAAACACAAGAAAATACGATAGCAGATTATTTTTATTGTTTTAGAACGTCCTAAGATCAGACTAAGCATAATATAAAATTTTATGAGTGAAGTAATGATAAAATAAATTTATATTATATTTGAATACAAACTGTACTCAATAATTAAAATTCTATGGTGTCAATAAAAAATCGATAATTTATAAACGTAACCTGAGTAAAAAATCTGTCGAGAATACTTATACAAAGTGAACAAAATTATATATTTCGCTATCAGAGTATTTCGCTTTCCTATCGGTAAAAAGCCAATATTTGACATTTAATTGAGGTCTAATAATAATTGGTCTTCCAAGCAGGTTGGGTCACACCCTTTGCGGTGACCCATGGCGCGTGCTGCCCGTGGCCCGTGGGTCACATATGGTCAAATTGTTTACGCAAATCAATAATTCACCATCTTTTCACAGTATCAAAAATATTTTTAAAAAATTATATTTTACTAGTTTTAAATGTATAGAAATTCTATTTTTATTTATTTAATACGTTAATTGAATTTTCTTTTTCTTTTAACAATTGCTTGTCTTATCTTGTTGTTGCTTTTATTGTAGGTACTTACTTGTAAAAATCAAGAAGTAAAAAGAAAAAAGTATTCCCTAATTGGAATTTATTTGGACCTTTCTTTGTGTCAAAGTGTATTTGGAAAATAAATGTATTGTTTTTATTATTTAATAAAACGATCAAATTATAATTTCTATCTTGGGTTATATTTTTTGTAAGAATTTAAGAACGATTTTTACTAGGTTGAACTTCATTTATTCATTATTTATTAATTATTAGGTTGCTACCTAATTATTATAAATATTTATAATTTAATTAATACAATGTCACTGGGACTTGTTTCAAAATACATTGCGAAAATGGACGTTTTAAATAATTCAAACTCATCTTCACTAATATTATAAAGAGGGTATCTTCCTTTTTATTGTAATGAATAGGCTAGATACGACAAAACTACTGGATTTTAAGAATTCTTTCACCATTCGAAAGCTACATTATCCACGAATAACATAGGCTATATAACATTATGCTACGGTAGCGAAGGCACGCGGAACTAATAGTACCTTATACAGATAATAATTGTAAAATGAATGAAATTACGAAGATATGCCCTTAACGTAATAGTATATCGTCATAATGAAGCCACATACGAAGTCAGCGAAAGCTTCGATCATAATTTATCGAAAATAGAGTCGAAGTCATTCTCCCTTCCACTGCGTGGGAACATGCTCACTTGTCATGACTATTGTTTTTGTATTTTCAACTTTATTTCAATAGACATAGAGTCCAACT
Organism: Phoebis sennae; assembly: GCA_001586405.1. Classification (NCBI taxonomy): domain Eukaryota; kingdom Metazoa; phylum Arthropoda; class Insecta; order Lepidoptera; family Pieridae; genus Phoebis; species Phoebis sennae. The sequence goes on from LQNK01000242.1 coordinate 87,895, forward strand.
TTCAAATTCCAGAAAAAGTGTCGGAGTACAAGTAAATAATTACGTAAAATCAATGTTATCGCTTTTATATAAAGGCGAAATTGCTTTGTAAAGGAAAATGGTATTTCAAAAACACGTAAAATTATATAGGTTTGGACAGCTTACGTGATATCTATTAGGTTGAAAAATAGCAATTGAGCGATGAATTATATTATGTACCTACCTTTGAGACTTGCTCGAGAGTTGCTCGCTAATGAGGAATTCAATCATTTACTTAAACAATATTTCAGATAAAATTGGAACATTGGGTGAGATCGTAACATTTAAACGATAAAAGGCATTTTACTCTGTATTTTTAAATGGGCTTTTATTCTAAAACCCATCATCGTAATACAGTAGTCAGAAAAGTTACAAGATAAAAAAAATCTTTTTTTTTTTTATATATTTGGATTTTTTGAGATATTTACATTGACAATTGTTGTACTCCACAGTACCGGCTATCAAATCGTAGCTAGCAATTTTATACTAGATATCCTTTATGTATCCGCCTTTATGAACCACCATCATAATCAATAACAATTATTCAAATCCATCCCGAAGCTTCAAACACACGCGCTTTTTAACAAAAGCAACTTCTCCGCTATATAATTTTAGTAAGAATAAATTTAAACGCGTCTTCAACATGTGATCATTTTGCAAAGCCCCAGACCTCGAAAGTGTCATCGTGACATCAAAAAACAATTTAAACCCTTCGACCTATCAAATAATAATTTGCCGATATCCCTTATTTGAATGAGCCAATACTAATACTTGATGATGCGACAGTTTCCTTTGAAACTTGCGTGAGTTACGGTGAGGTGAAATTGATTGAGGTATTGTTCAATAACTAATGCACATATTTTTTAATATTTTGAGGCGAGGAATATTTAAATAAAATTTTGCGTATCGCATCTGTGATGTTAACAATAATTGACACTGAGGCAGCATTAAATTCAAAAAGGTCATACATCAATATAAGTGGATTTTGGTTGTATATTTTTTTCTTTATGCTATTAACTTAAGTAATGGTATTCGGCATTTATGTATAAATTCAACTGAAAAATAATCTAAGATTTATTAAACAAACTCAAATTGTAACTATTTATGCATGCACCAAATAACGTATGGAATCAATATTTTTACTTATTTTTATTTATTTATTTTAATGGCATTCGGTTTTATAGGCAAAATATAACAATAGTAGATAATAATAACAGCGCATAAATAGATCTACAACATCAATTACTTTTGAGACGATTAGATAATATAATAATGTATTAATTTATGCTTTTTTAACCGACTTCCAAAAAAAGGGAGGTTATTGTACTGTTCATTTATTGATGTAGGATTCTTTGTAGTGAGTGATGGAGACCAAGTCGGAGTCACTGTGCCCAGGGCCGTCTTAGACTATGCAGGGGCCCTTGGGCACATAGTATTTGGGGCCCTTTTGGGGCCCCTATACATGTATTTCTTGTGATCTGCTTTATTATAATCAAATTTATTTAAAAATGCTCTAAACACACAACTTTCACGTATTCAACTATGGTACAAACAACACATGTTTTGCAAAATTCAACCTTATGCGAACTATTTAAAGAATTTTTCAAACTGAGGCTTTTTGTAAATACAGATTTTGTATATAATAATGTATGTACAAAAGATCTAAAACTGAGCGTCATTCGACCGACGAAGAATTCGGCTGACCCAAATAGTTTGAGATTAAATTAATGCGAGAGAAATTGTTGGTCCTTGGGGCCCTTTGAGGATCGGGGGCCCTGGGCACGGGCCCTGTGTGCCCTTATGTTAAAGACGGTATTGACTGTGCCGGGAGCTACTTTATATGAATACTTTTGTACTGTTACTTTATTGATGTTCTTCCGTAGTGAGTGATGGAGACCAAGCCGGAGTCGCTGTGCCGGGTGTGCGGGGACAAGGCGTCGGGCAAGCACTACGGAGTGCCTTCGTGCGACGGCTGTAGGGGCTTCTTCAAGCGCAGCATACGAAGGTGACACTATTTATTTTATCTATATTAAATATATGACTTAAAAGGCTAACGGCCATTTTCAATATTCTATCTATCCCTTGTTTTGCTTACTAAAGTCAGACAAATCTATTTGCACTTACTTTGATTTCAATATGCTGTCGACGGATAGCTTTTGTTAATCTGATGTCATATAATCTGAGATTTTTTGTTAATCTACTACCGTTTTCAATATTCTATCTATCCCTTGTTTTACTTACTAAAGTCAGACAGATCTATCTATTTGCACTTACTTTGATTTCAATATGCTGCCGACGGATAGATTTTGTTATGACTTTTGTCAATCTACGGTCGTTTTCAATATTCTATCCCTTGTTTTGCCAACTAAAGTCAGACAAATCTATCTATTTGCACTTACTTTGATTTCAATATGCTGCCAACGGATAGTTTTTGTTATGACTTTTGTCAATCTAATGTCATATAATGTGAGATTACAATCTATCTATAATCTTTGGTACAATATTGAAAACGGCCGTTAAAAGACTAACGGCCATTTTCAATATTCTATCTATCCCTTGTTTTGCTAACTAAAGTCAGACAGATCTATCTATTTGCACTTACTTTGATTTCAATATGCTGCCGACGGATAGATTTTGTTATGACTTTTGTCAATCTACGGTCGTTTTCAATATTCTATCCCTTGTTTTGCTTACTAAAGTCAGACAAATCTATCTATTTGTACTTACTTTGATTTCAATATGCTGTCAATTTATTATGACTTTTGACAATCTAATGTCATATAATGTGAGATTAAAATTTATCCATAATCTTTGATACATTATGGAAAACAGACGTAAGATTTAAAAATAAATAAATATATGTTCAGGGACACTACGCCGCACCACCTAGTTCCAAATTAAACTATGTAAACTAAATGACTAGTTGACGTACTTTTTTTTGTAAATACGTAATACTGTAGATAAATTAACAACCAAGAAACTTATAATAAAATGTATAGATTTCTATTGTTTCCTAACTTAAATTGGTCCTTAATTTAAATTGGTTGGACTGACTTCCTTTGTTTAATCTGTGGTTCAAATTAACTGAGTTGACTTACAAACACACAAACAATTGCGCTTAAAGTTTGTACGATTATGCAAATCTTTTGAAGTCTCTCATTACGGGAAAGGAAATAGCGTCGAAATGAAAAAATCTTCCATTCGAAATAAACTATAATAATTATTAATTAAAGTAAATAAACTTAATAATGTCGCTCAAAAGTGTGAAGAAGTTGGATGAATATTATGTATGTATCTTATGTCCCCTCTACACATCAGCAGATGCATACGCGGACGTCAACTGCAGATGTCGTCCGCGGATGTAAAGACGGGGTAATGTCTATCCGTAGACAGCTGTAGTAGGTAATTTTCGTCTGTCGATGCATCCACCACCGATCGACTGCGAATGAATGAATGAATGAATAATTTTTTATTTACAAAGAAAGGATACTACAAGAAAAGGTATAGCTATAGAAGTGAGTACAAGTGGCGGTCTTATCGAATGTGTAGAGGGGGCCTAAAATATACATTAATAGTACACTACTTTTGCAAAGCACCTGAGTTCTCAGTCCTAAGAGGGCTTTAGACATATATATTTTCTACATCTTTAAACTGCATTACGTGTATTATTAAACGGTATGACATGGGCAGGAATCTGGACTACGTGTGCAAGGACAATGGGCGGTGCGTGGTGGACGTGAACCGGCGCAACCAGTGCCAGGCCTGCCGCTTCTCCAAGTGCCTGCGCGTCAACATGAAGAAGGATGGTAGGTTCTATAGTAGCAGAGCAAGTGAGGAGGCGGGCGAGTACACTCGTGGGTGCTATTTTATTGTTTTCCTTATATTTTATCTGGACTACGTGTGCAAGGACAATGGGCGGTGCGTGGTGGACGTGAACCGGCGCAACCAGTGCCAGGCCTGCCGCTTCTCCAAGTGCCTGCGCGTCAACATGAAGAAGGATGGTAGGTTCTATAGTAGCAGAGTGCAAGGGAGTAGACGAGTTACTTGATCTACTTACTAGTGCTATTTTATTGATTACACTGTAGACCTATTTCAGACACTAGCCTTTCACAACGTACCTAAGGCTAGTGTCTGAAATAGGTCTACAGTGTACAGTGTACTGAATAGGTCTAGGTGTAGTACAGATAACTAGCCCCCCTCGCGGATACACTACTTAACATCTTCATGTTATATAATTTTATGGTCGTGCAATAATATTACATATAAAACAATAGTAACCTTACAATTAGGAGGAATTAATTATTGTTTTTATTATATTTTATTTCCTGACTGTGACAAGAGGGTAATGTTTTTAGAGCGCATGTCTTTTGTACGTTCACTTCTTTGGCGCACCTTACCACCCAAACGACTGGATATTTACATGTGAGGAGCTGTTCGATTAGATAAAATTGTGGTAGTGGCGTAGACTATATTAATTTGCAAAATGGCGCTTCTAAACCAAAAAAGGGTCCACTGTCGATTCGATGCTTTATTAGAGATAATTTCAAAGTATGCATATGCAAGTCCTGTCCCCCCCCTGTCTTCTTTACCCCCATCTATTATTCTATATTTATTATATTCTTTTGTATAAACTATTCATCTGTGAAATTTAATATAGAAAGAATAAATGATACAGAAGTTATCGTCGGACAAAGTCTTTTATACTTACATACAAACATACAACCGCCAGGCCATCTCGACTTGCTTCGCTCAGTCAAAAAATTCAGCAACTTAGTAATAATTTTTCATGATCTTCTTTTATGATATATGTATAGAAGTTGGAGAGTGGGAACCCTTTAAGTTAATGATATAATTGTCCCCTTAAATAATAAAAAAAATCGATAAAAATATATTTGAAATTCGTCAAATCAAAATAATATACCCTTGCCCTATCACGTTACCATTTACCAATATTACGGTAAGTAAGTACCGGGGTCCGGTACTAAACCTATTATTATTAAAACTTTCTTTATTTTCCATTTTTGATTATTCGAATTTGGAACCCTTCAAAATTTGACACATAGCAAATCGTTCAGAAATTGAAGATTGCGCGATGACACGACCGAGCACTTGTCTCTATAAAGTATTTATTCAGGCGTCCCCGTAGCAGCATGTCTTTTCCATTAGGAGACATTCAAGTATTTGCGGTGTACAAGTGTCGGTGAAAGGCGAGAAAAAGCGGGGCGAGTGCCCTACGATCACCCGCAGCCTGGCGTTCACACGCGAATCAAATCTATTTTTACCATCACTTAGTATGTTCGAAATAATTGATTTATTTTTCCGCATTTAGACAGTTCGATATTTACTTATTCATAGCTCCATATGCTTGTATAAGATATTATTCTGATAAAAATATTGTCGTTACATTGGAAATCGTAATCATTTTTAATTTTGTGAAGGAACTTTTATTTAGATTGTACTTTTTACTAAAATTACGGATTCCTTTGTGTACAAATGAAGAAATATATTAATAGCTACGAATAAGTAGATGATAAAAAATTTACCTTTACTACCGCACCTTTATGGATTAATATGGAAATTTATATAAATAATGTATATCTCTTAACTTAAGTATGTACCTAACTATTATTTATAAACACCAAAATCTCAGACATCTTCCCTCCATCATAATGGAACGTCACCCGCAGCCGCCATGTTTATTTACATGTCACTTGATTGGCGCGAAACGAAAACCTAACCCTGCGCCGCTGTAATGTCCCCAAGTTATGTTTGCACATCGCTTGTAATTCTAACAGCTTTGTTTACTCGACAAATATTATTTGTGCACACAGTTAATGCAATCTTTATGGGTCGTAATTGAAATGGTTAATGAATATCATTTTGGAAATGTTTACGTTAGAATAACCAAAATTGTTAAATGGAGTGATTTATTTTTTGTAAACTTGGTTTCCGTAATATTATTATTGATTACATATATTCAATATTTTTTTACTTTATTACATTCCATATACCGAATTCCTTACAGGAATTAATACCGAATTCCTCATCATAGAACAGAGAAAATTAAGTTTTATATAACTCTCCATACTAATGCATCAGTTTTAAAAAGAGGAAGGCCATAATAAATGTATTGTTTCAGCGGTCCAACACGAACGCGCACCGCGACCGATCACCAACCACCAGCAGCTAGCGTTACAAAAGCTCGGCTACAACTTCCGTCAATCTTATCCTAACTCCTCTCTACCTTCATCGAGTTTTTCTCCCTTTCACACATATCGCACACCCGATCGCCATCCCATTCCATTCCTAGAACATACATTGCAAGACTTTTCGAGACTTCCTGACGGGTCACTTACAGACATACCTCACCACAGTCCACTCATAACGTCTCCGTCTCCGCTAGGTCCCGTAAATCCTTTCAAGATTCCGCTATTCCCAACTCCGTTCCACTATTCGATGACCCATCACGGATATTTACCGACAAACATTTTCTATCCTCCGATATTAACACCGGACACGTTGCACGGTCTGGAATATTTACATAACAGTGAGTATACTATGTTTTTAAGGTGTAATATAAAATTGTTTATTTTCGTATTACTCTTTAAAAATATGTTGATATTGCGTCCAATACATAAAAGAAATTGATATACACAGTTGATATTGCCATCCACGACGACGCGCCTCACCAATTTTGGAATATTTTACAATGAACGCAATACTTTGTCCTGTCGGTTAGTCTATTGTTTAATGTGCGTGTTCACACATGGGCAATGAGTAACCTATAAAACTTCACACTAGCGGAAGCTTGCATACATATACTGTCAACAATTGAGAAGAATACTGGCGCGTGTCTTCGTAGATGAACTTATCTATACTACACTTTTTTAAATAAATACAAATAAACTCTTAAACTCTGAAATCCACAGAGACATCATCTACTGCCCTGAAGTACGCGCCAACTCTTTATAACAACACCGACAAACCAGACTCACAGCACACCGAAAAGATAAAAGAAGACGAAGTATCCAGCTCAGAAGAGGCGCGTAAAATCGAAACCAACGACATAAGGGACAATGGTTTGTACACAAATTAGAGAATAATAGACAGAAGGAGTGCGGCCGAAGACTCGAGTAACGCGGAAAAGCAAATACAAACTTCAAAAGCAAATACAAATGTTCTTGTTTGACACAACACGTCACGAGGCTTCGTAATTTTCAGATTTCACTCACACAGATGCACGTGTACGTACGTGTAGTTAGCGTCACTCGAGTCTTCGAAACACTTCATCTACCTTTTATTCTCTAATCTGTGGGTTTGTATACTTACACTTCGATCTAATCCATGTTTAGAAACCATAATATATACAATGTTGATCAATTCTGCGTAGCGAAAGTTACTATTATTTTCTTGTCACCGCTATTTTTGCATTGCGAATTCCGCTTTAACACTTGTATTTACTTTTGGTTATTTGTAATTAAGTATAATTTTAAGTGTAATTCGTTAACAGAGCTACGGGAAACTCACAAGCCATTAGCCTTCAATAAAAGCCAACTTACATTCAAAGACACTGATAATCCAGATTCAGATTGCGACAAATTAAAACCAGATAAAAATAGCTACGTTCAAGCGAAAAACCCAACTGATCAAGCGGAGAGTACTATGAGGAGCTTTGATGACATGCAAACACATACAATAGAGTTTGCAGAGGAAACGCATTCGCCAGCATCGAAATTATTAATAGGCACAATAAAATGGTTGCATAGTATCACGCCGTTTCGACAAATGCCGTCGCATGAACAGACGCGACTTCTTTTGAGCAATTGGCGGGAACTTTTTATTTTGACAGCCGCTCAGAATTCATTCTCCTTTGACCAAGGTATAGAATAAACATATTATATACTTTTGATGGTTACTTATATTCATAGTATTTTCTTGTGTGTGTTTCAACGCGAGTTCTTTCCATATTAAATACTTTTTAAATTATTCTAAACGCGGTTTATTATACATTATCAGTCACAGTTACAGGCTCGCCGTAAAGTGCTCGAAATGTCGGGTTAATAATAATGTAAAATAATGTATAGTATACCGCGTTTAAAATCCTTTAAAAAGTATTTAATTTAATATGGAAAGTACTTGCGTTGAAACAAACACAAGTAATATTAGTATTTAAATAATATACTATTTATAATTTATGAATTTTAACAGAACCGTTGCCAACTATATTCGTTTCGAAGCGTCCAAATATCAGAGACGAAATAAAGCAGATCACATTGCTCTTGGAAAAGATAATATGTTGTCGGCCTGATAAGATGGAGTACGATTGTTTGAAATCAGCGCTGTTGTTCAGAACAGGTACTTATTACTAAATAAATAGATATTTCTGAACATTTAACACAACGCCATCTAGCCACAAACTAAGCAAAGCTTTTAACTTAACTCAGCAAAGACATACTAGCTTGTACTATGGAAACTAGGTTACTAATAGTACCTAGTTAGTAGTAGTAACCTAGTTTCCATAGTACAAGCTAGTATGTCTATACATACTTAATATTACTAATAGACTTTTTTTTTTGTAAATACATACAAACTATAGATAAATGAACACTCAGACAGTAGAAAATTGTAATGTTCCTCACATCATAATTTTCTACTCGTGGGGATCGAACCCACACCCTCCGGCGCAATAGACCTTTGTCATATCCACTGCGCCAAATCGGGTCGTTAAAAGTTACACACATAATTCTGTATATAATATAACCATCTTTAAATATTGATTTAGTACGCTACGATAATGCAACATTAATTATTGTCACTGGCAGAAATAATACTTTGACAAACAAATTATTTTTTGTTTGCCTGGAAGGTTGCCTGGAAGAGATCGCTCTTTAGCGATGAGGCCGCCTTTATAGCCCATATTTTAATATTCTTTTATATCATACTTTAAAAGTCCTGTTTTGTACTAAATAGATTATATTACATTTTTGTTATGTTGCAGATTTCATAGATTCCCTCGTGTTCTCTCACGTGGAAATTTTACAAGAACAAGCGCTGATACATCTTCAGCGAAGTTGTGCGAGCAAAGACGAGTCCCGGCTTGGGAGACTCATGCTCCTCTTGCCCAGCATCTGCCGAATAGCGAACACGGGCATTTTAGAGCACTTGCTCTTCTCTACGAGCAAAACCGAAGACATTAATGGAACACTCATTCGTATATTGAAGTACACGGCGTTTTAAGCTATGATTGGTTAGAATTCACGTTGTTGAAAAACATTTTATGTACAGTCAGCAGCATATAAATAAATATTCCTGACATTTAACACAACGCCATCTAGTCCCCTTAAGCAAAACTTGTACTATGGAATCTAGATAGACATACTTAAACATACTTTATTTTTTGTAAATACATGCATACTATAGATAATATAAATGTGACTATGGACATTAGCAAAAATATCTGCCGTAAAGATGAGTTCAATAATATCTGACACACACAGCATTGGAATTGTAAAGAATAATAATAATGTAATCAAGGCTCTTGAAAAGAGTAACTATCGAGTTTCTTGTCGGTATCTTCTCGATAGAATTGATTTTCCTAAACGGTGGTAAATTAAAAGAAATGACTATAAGTACTTTGTAAAAAGTTTAAATGAATAAAAATATTTCCTATTCTATTCTATTCTAGCATAAATATCCGACAATAATCTCATCAACGTTTTGTCAAAAAGGTAGTTTTATATATTTGTTAATTGTGTCATACGCCACGTTAAATACAAAATAATTCAAACACTATGAATGTTGTGATAATATATTTTTATTAATTTATTTCATCCTATAGGATATAATACCAAATTCCAGACGTATACGTATACGTATACAACATAGTATTAAACGAGAGTATATTATATTAAAACATTGTTTTGTTATTATTTATTTCGTATTAATTAAAATCTACTTGATGTCAGATATATTTTCTGTGTACGCGAGTAAGATATTATTGAAATCATCCTTACGTCAGATATTTATGCTAATATGTCCATAGTCACATATATATGCTTCTGACTGTACTTTACAAAGATTTTGAATGTAACCGAAAATATTCAAGATCTTTGGTACTTAATGTACAACGTCGTTTGAATTATTTTCATGCATACTGCCGTTTGTTTAATGTTTACAAAAGATGGGATTGTGCAACATATATACCAAGACTAGTCTAATTAGAATATTACTCTAGTCGCATAATATACCAAAATGTTTATTTGTTATCTACTATTGTTATTTATGATTTTGTTACCAAAAGCATCCGAAATGTGTGAGCTACAACAACTGTAGTACAACAGTATAATCATGGGCGTACCCAGGTTCTTAAACGGCCGTTTCAATAATGTATCAACGATTATGGATAGATTGTAACCTCAGATTAAATGACATTTGATTGTCAAAAGTGATAACAAAATCTATCCGACCCATATTCATGAAATAAAATATTTGAATTTGAATTTGAATTTGAATTTGACAGCATATTGAAATCAAAGTAAGTGCAAATAGATAGATTTGCCTAGTAAGTAAAACAAGGGATAGATAGAATATTGAAAACGGCCGTAAATAAATAAATAAATATTCCTGGACATTTAACACAACGTCATCTAGTCCCAAACTAAGCAAAGCTATGGAAACTAGATAACTGACCATAGAGTACCACAGACACACATATACGTGGATAGCGTTTTTTTAATATTTACTTGCAGCGTTTAGAAGTAAAATGTACTGCACGATTTTCAAAAGTTAACGCATATTATATTGTACTGCTAAATAAGAGAGTTATAACTTAGAAGATATCCAGGGGGGTACAGCTGCCCTCCCTTGCCCCCCCCCCCTCCTTCCTCGCTTGGGTACGCCCCTGAGTACAACTAATATAAATATTAGGTTACTTTTAAGCTAAAATACCTATTTTAAACTCCCGCAGTAACGCGAAGCTGTCCTTCACAATTTCATATTGTACTCGGAACATAATTTAAAGGTGAAATAGCACACCATTAAGTTATTTCAGTACCGAGTGGAACTTTAGATTTACGAATTGATGCTTGAATATTAAAACAATTGTAGGTGATTACATAATAATTACTTAATGCAACGGTTCAAATACCGTTTAGCGTGTATCTAACCTCGCACCCTTAACGTTTCCTATTTTGCTATTATTTTAAGCATCATCAGTTACAGATATAATGAACCAAGAGGATTTATTGCAATAGTTATAAGATTTTGAACAATAAAGATCTTTTTTAATAAGTACTGTCTTATCAATACCTAAATAATCACATACAGTCAGACATCATTATATAAGACATTTTTTTAAAATAAAATAATTTAAAATACGGGCATGTGAAACCGATGGAATGAATAAAGTATTATGGCTATAAATGGTATTTAGGGCTAATGATTACAAATAAAAATGTGCATTTAAAATGTTTTGTATAGTATATTATTTAAAATCGATATGAAACGACACACACTTGTAATTGTTTTGACTTGATTAGAATTTGAAAAACATAAATATGTTTTTCAAATTCTAACGGAGGAGTATTTTATACAAATTATAAAATACTCCTCCGTCCGTTTATAAAACTGCCCCCTACACGATCCTGGGGCTTGAACACGTATCAGTCCACAACATATTTCGATTTTATGTCGATTGTTTTAGCCCCATGCGAAAAACAACAACTATAATCATCACAATACATTATACATTAAACATTACAATAATACAAGCATACGCTAGAAAGTTCAGATTATCGATAATTGCCAATCAAGTTGATCTTATTTTGATTAATAGATTCAAACCAATGAGGAAATACAAATTTTAAAAGTAGGATTAGCGAGCATGGCACTCACAAAACCCAGTTCTCCACCCAAATACTGTGTCGGTGATACATTCGATGAACCGACCTTTTTTATTTTTATTAAATTCTTTTTAAAACGAATGTATTAGTATTTACAAAACAATTTTTTGATTTACAAAACAATGCATATTATCAAACAAGCTTCGTATTATTTGCTACCTATAATATAAAAATAATAATTTACCTTATCACTATGCATATAGTATGGATATTCATTCTGAAACCGTTAAGTACAGGTAAAATAAGAAGATACACAAAAATCCAAAAAATTATATCTCCCAAAAAAACAAACAGTCCCAAAAGTAGTGCATTGTCAATTATTAACGATATAGCCACATACGATACAATAAGTATATCAATTATACTAAATAATATTATATACCAAAGGTAAATCAATATTAGAATTTCATTATACGTAATAGCTGCGACAAATAACGAAACATGGACTGCAACTAATAAGACTGCCATTATAGCATACATATGGATAATTATTTGTGCTTGAAGATCAGAAATATTGAATTTATTTAGAATGTCTTCGCCGAATTCGTACAATGAAAGGTAAGCCAGGCTCAGGAAAAGACCTAAGATTGCAATCAACATTGCAGTTGGCTTGGGCGGTATGCAGAAGCAGCATACTCGGCTTGTTGCGAGGTAGTTGTTTAACACGCTATTCACCATGTTCAAACAATCTGTAATAGGGACCATCCATTAGTCACGTGAGCTTCGGAAGGATATCACAGGTTTTGTAATAATTTGTATTTATTTATTCACGTATCTTAACCGAAAAGCGCCTTACGAATACACTTTTCTTGTCCACGTATAAGTTATACAATAAGTTAACCTGAACCTGTATTCAACTTCTCAACTTCCTATCATTAATCCTCTCCTTATTCCCTCCCCTTCCTACAAGCCGGTAAGGCATCTGCGACACTTCAAGCTTTATATATTCATGGGATACCACAATGCAATGAATATTTTAAAACATTTTACAAAATTTTGAATTGCTAAAAATACACGTGATAAACTCACAAATTCGTTGCGCCTTCTGCCTAAGGTAGCGGCGGTTATATTTAAAATCGAACTGCGATTTCCTAGTGAAATAGTGGGTACTTACCAAAAAGTTACAAAAAATATTTTATAAATTGTAACGAATTACCTTAAAACTCAAGTTGTAAATTGCCAATAAATCCATTCACAACTTTAATGTTTAACATGTTGGCAAAACATTTAATAAAACAAATAATATTATATTTAAAGAATATTGTAGAGACTAATCTTCCGTGTAGCAATTACAATTTAAATAAAAATTGTCCAAATAACGACTTCATGACTTGACTTTGAATGATTGAAGCACCCATGAAGTATCAACAATACTATCGAGTCATAGAGTAAAGCATAGAAGCAGCGTTAAAATAGCAAATAAACTCGATAAATCTACTGCATTTTAACTTATGCTGAAGTTATTATTCTAAGTTACGGAACCACTTTAATGTAAGAGCGGCATACGTTTACAGAAGCCGTTTCAATTTCTTAGGGGGTTACTTGATGAACTGTCACTTTGGTTCTATTTTTTAATTGGTTCTTCCTTACTTATCCGAAAAGCGTCGTTAAACGTATACTTTTCTTGTTCACGTAAACGGTTTTTAACAAGATTAAAATAAGATACCCTGAACCTAGGTTTTGTAGGTACTGAGAAATACACGTGACATAGGGGGGTTAGTCTTAAACCTCACCATGTATCGACAAGGGTGTTAAAGACGAAAAAAGTTAAAAATAAACGCCAAAGTGGAAGCTACTCAGACGATAAAACCCAGGAAGTCTGGGGAAAGAGGTTAATGGATCTTTCTGTAACGCTGAAAGGCCTGTAAGACCACATGTTACCAGTTACAGGTTAATAATTGTACAAGTTATGAAGTCGAATGGACAAACTGTCGGACTAAAATCCGGCTAAAACAAGTTAAAACAAGCCAAATTTGATTAAACTAGAATAATCAAATTTGACCGGATTAACCAAGGAAGAACCAATTAGAAAATATAACCAAAGTGGCAATTTATATTTAGTATCTACCTACGAAATTTCAATTTTAATTCAATTTAATACCAACATTAGTTCTCGAAGTGACCACTAGAGGCGCTGCAAAATTTTCGATACAACTTTTTACGCAGTCGCTTACGACTAAACGAGTAAACACATAGTACATTGGTTACTACTACGAGTAAGTACGCCGTAGACTCGTGGTAGGCCCTACAGGAGATTGTAACAAATATTTTTCATGTTAGAATTAAATTTAAATACCTATATTTTGTGACACTTTGAGGTACAGGATCAAGTTATCATTTATGCATCATTATTTAATAAATAAAATGCGAAAGAAATAAGCTATAATATACTAAAATTAACAAATAAATATATGTGTATCCAGCAAGAATCGAGAATGCATTTCGATGTATGCAGTGATGGCAACCCAATATGCCGCAAATGTCAAAGATAGATAATAAATTGCGAAGTATTGTATTATTGAATTGGTGCTGTGGCCTGTGTGCACTATGCCCTGTTAAATTGTGAAATGTGAATTGTGGCGGCAAGACGCGTGCTACGAACATCTTGTAAATTAAAACTTTTATTTCGCTCTAACAGTATATATTGTTATAAATACGAAGTGAAGTTAAAATGTTATGAAATACGTGTGCCTTTCATTTGGTAAATAATTCGTTATATCATTAAAAAATGGATGTGAAAAGTCCAGATGAATCTACGTACATGGTAAATAAAACTTTTAAATAATATTATTATGTAAGATAACCCTAGATTAAGATTGAGTTGTCGATGTTTCAATAAACATTAACTTATTAGTTAATGTACTATTGCATAATATAATTGTAGGTAACTTTTTTATTATTTCTGTGTAAATGTGAGGTTCATTGCAATATTTCATAGAACAAATCGGATTTAATTCAGTTGCCAACCCAATAGACACTTAAAAATCTATGTTTTGATAAAAAATAAGAAATACTTAACATGAACAAGTTAAGTATTTTTTTATATGAAAAGATATCACAATTTTTAAATTTATTAACAGTAGCAAAAATAGGTAATGGCCTTTTTTTAATATATAGTATTGATATTGATAGTCTGCGATTACATTATTTAACATGGACATTTTATACTCCAATAAAAAAAATTTGGTACACTTAAATTGATCATTGTAAATTAAAAATAGTTCATGTATATTGTATAATATATCTAGTGAGTATAGACTATAGTTGTAATTATGAATTTAAATGGAAAAATTATGCAATACAATCAATAATAACAGTACTGCTAAATTATTAGTAATAACACATTAACCTCTTATTAGAAAAATTGCCAGCTTGCAAATGTTTATTATATTTACATAAATATACAATTAATTTCTTTGTTTAATTATTTCATTGATGTTTTTAGGTGGAAGCCAGGAAGCCATGGTACACATACATAACAGTAGAGCCCGTGATGTTCTTCTACATGATGGCATTTATGATAACCAATGTGATTGAGCAGACGTTCTACCTGTTCCGAGCGTGCACGGTCAATCACGGCTACAGCGATGATATCTGTTATAATATTAGTGCCTATGATGAAATAAACAAGGAAGTTCAGGTAAATATATTAATAGATAGATAGATACATAGATTAGACATTTATTCAAGAAGAAAGGTACAAAGCACAGTAGAGACACATAAAATATTAACACATAAACAAGAAAAAGAAACATAAAACACTTAAATATAACAAAGGAAGCAATATATTGTGTAGATTTCTTGAAATAATAAATGTAAACAAATATTTTTTTACATTTACCGCAACGCTATCTAGCCCCAAACTAAGTAAAGCTTGTACTATGTGACCGATAGACATAAATAAACATATATTTTTTTTAAATACATACATACTATAGATAATGGACACCCAGATGGTAGAAAATTACAATCTTCATCATATAACATCTTTCATTCTTGCCAACACTGTAAACTTGGAAACTTATTTTTTCAAACCATGATGGGAACATTTAAACATTAATATAAATTGTTATCTTTATGCCATGATGAAATTCTCATGTTTATATAAATAAATATTGATAGCTAATGGATTCTATTAATAAACAAGAAAATTGTCTATTGTGAACATGTTTATCAAAATAAATATTGATTCTTGACCATAGCAAATAAATATTGAAATTCTAAATAACTAATATTCTTTTAATGATAAAAATTATCATTATGTATTATGTAATATGTGGTACAAAAAAAATATTATAAACATCATCAGTTATTCAGAATGATAAACATAGTACAGGTGTTTTGTGTATTACAAAAATATGATTTGTCTAAGGGAAGCAAAGTCTCAGACTCGAGATGGTCGGGCAATTGTATATCTGTATGTTAGTATGAAATATTTGTCCGATGATAACTCGAGTTAAGACAAAAAAAGTGTTGAGTTCAAATATTAGTGCAATCTGTAGGGGTGTTATGATGAAAGAGAGGGGGGGAGTCAATTATGCGATTTTATATAAATATAACCTAAGGTTTCTATACATTACAACGCAAGTTTTAGCTCAGAGTGATCCACAACTAAGAAATTAACCATGTAGAGAGATATCAATATGATAAAAATGGCGTGATATGTTTATAGATATTAATTGTTCAATTGCATAATAGTTTGCTTTTATACATCTGTTTGAATACAAACCTAATAAGTGCTCAGGCATGTAATTACCGCCTCTCGTTCATTGAATAAATTCTTGCATTAATTTTGTACTACAATTATCTATATTTTTTGTAGGGTTGTTTAAAATAATTAATTCAAAAAACCTGAGTACCACGTTACTTATCATTCGAAAATTAAATAATTTGCTATTGTATCGTTTATAGTCTACGTTACGTCTATGAAAAAATTAAAATGAAAGTATATAGTTTCTATAGAAGCTTCGCAGCGACAGGTTGGAGTTTTGCATTCCAAAGAAGCTTGATCGACATGTACTTTTAAAAAAGCGCCATGCTATCGAATTAAATAAGGTATTCTCAACCTTATATACTATACGATAATCTCGATATTTCCTTGGAAATCACGTTAAGGGCGTCGCAAGGTTAATGTAAAAATTACAGAACACCCTTCTGAGAACTGTAAACCTGTCAGATCTTTAGATTCATTGTTTTTTCGCATTTACGTTATGTTTAATTAACGCATGTTTGTATTATGAAGATGCATTGTAAAACTTCATTTGAAATTATTTTTTATAGTTATTACGAATTTTATAAAACTATCTATACAAGTAGATAAATGTCTGGTTGTTTATCATTATTAAGGTATCAATAGTTTTTGATGAATCATGTGTCAGCTTGTGATGTTGTAGCGCATGTAATCGGAATAATGACATTAAGGGAGAGATAGTCAGAGAAGCATTAACATTACATATTTCCCAATACTGTCTACCATAAGGACACACTGGGCCAGTGCCCAGGACACCCATTCTCAAAAGGCCCTCAATGACTTACAATTTTTCATCTCATATTTGGTCTGACGCCGAACGTCGGATCACTTTGAGTGATAAGACCGACATTATAACTTACCAGACATTTACTTAAATTTAAAATCTAGAGTAAAGTATCTATTCTCAAGCTTTTTTTATTGTTTATTCAGTTATTTAAGAAATGTTTGTAATTCATCAATATATAATTATGTCATTCCAAACTAAAAAAGCTTAAATAAATAATATGGGCGCTCGGGATAAACATAAATTATTTTTAAGAATACTACTCAATCTTAAGGGTCTTATGGGGTTGGAGACCACTAGAATAGGGTAGCGCGTATTACAAGGGAGAAATAACATCTCAAGAAAGTTACCTTCGGCAGAAAGTATCCTTACGATCGGATGGCACTTAGCTTTGAGTTGGCTTGAAACACTCTTCTTTGCGCCTATGTATACAGGTCTTATTATTTTCTTAGATTGTTTCAATAGTCCAGTTACTTAGGCTTAAAAAAGGGGTTAACCTCGGAATGAGAGGTAATAAACTAAATATTCGTATATACCTTTACTAGCGACCCGCCCCGGCTTCGCACGGGTGCAATGCTGATATACTATCGCGGAGTTTTCTGTAGACCTTTTCATTGTGTACAATACTTAGTACATTATTTTGATAAATCTCGTAGGATTCAGCCTGCGTTTGCAATGTAAGCGGAAAAAATGTAATTATTTGCGACATCACATTAGAAACCTCAAAAATAACAGTATTTGTCCACTATTTAATGGATGATATTATACATAAAAACCTTCCTCATGAGTTACTCTATCTATTAAAAAAAACCGCATCAAAATTCGTTGCGTAGTTTTAAAGATTTGAGCGTTCATAGGGACATACAACATGACACATGACAGAAAAAGCGACTTTGTTTTATACTATGTAGTGATTTTGGCGTTCTGAAAGCTGTCTCAAAAGTCTCATTTAATGTCGTGTTTGCATCGGAAGTTGTACGAGGTCAAAGATCATAAAATAGTTTTTCGCGATTATCTCAGTTTCTATTGCTCCATCTATTATAAAAATTGTGGAGCACTTCATGCGCTCAATTGCTAAAATGATTGGACTATTAAATGTTCTGAAATTGAAATACAATCTTTCCAAAAAATAGCCCTATCTCGCATTCTCGCTAAAATGCCTAGTTTTGACAATTAGATAATAATATAGATAAGTTGTTTGATGTTTGTGAGAGAGTTACTAACGTTTTGACGGGTGTAAATCTCTCGTCAAATCTTATCGAAAACACTTGAAATTCGTCCTTGATCCTTGATCCGATTGCTTTAAGAGTGGGATTTTTTCAAATTCTCTAAGCCTACTAATATTATAAAGGAAACGTTTATGTGTTAAAATACGCTAATCTTTGAAACTATCGGAAGAATTTGAATTTTTATGATAAGTTCGTAAATAAAGCGTTGAGGCTATGTAGCGTAATATTACACTGCAAATCTTGTATAAAATAAACATCTTTTTTATGCATAGTACTACTATGTGTAAGATTTTATTATTAATATGTTTGTGTGCATATAATAAAGAGTTTTTCATTAATTCATTCATGTTTTGTATATGTACATGTAGCGTGATGTGTGGATAATATGATACTTGCAGATAGCGAACTTTATTATCTACTTTATAAGAATAAAATCAAATGTCCTACGCGTAGATATATCCTATAAGAAAATTGTAAGATTTTTTTAAATATCTATGTTTACAGTTTCCTATAAACGGGAATATTTTTTTTTTGTAAAATTTTCTATCGACAGTGTCGAGAGTACTTTCAAAATTTTTATCGGTCCAGTAGTTTTTGAGCCTATTCATTACAAACAAACAAAGTTTTCCTTTTAGATCTACAGAACTAAACTTACACCTATTTAAAGACACTCATAATAGAACAAAAAATTGGCAAACAATGGTGCAGTGTAAGTTCTTCTACGGAGTAGACACAGCATGCATGAGATTTGATTCACAATAATAGTAATAGCTAAAACCTAGAATTTTAACAGATGAGATTTAATTGTGCCTTCAGAGGTGTGAAATATGTCAAAATCTTTGCATAATTTATATGTGGAAGTAATACGATTCTCCTTTTGATTGTAGACGATTGTACATATTATTGTATATAATACATATTATATTTTCAAAATTTAAATCAATTAAAAAAAGTATAATTGTAAAAGAATAAATTAAATATTTATTTTCATTTTTAGTTCATAAATTATATAAATCATAATATGTTAATGTAATTGAAATTAAATTAATCTATATTGTTTCATATAGTCACGTCAAATTAACCGTAACAAGTTGTGTATAGTTTTAATTGGAATGCGATCTGTGCACTTATATACGTATATATTTATTAAGTTATATTATAATGTTATAAGATCGGATTCTGTAACTATACCTTATTGAAATAAATAAATAAATTACGGGTATTTCAGGTGACGGCATCAGTGTTCCACCAGTGGAACGGAGTGGCTGGTCACATCGTGCCCCTCCTGCTCGCCTTCTTCCTCGGCTCCTACAGCGACAAGAGGGGCAGGAAGGTCATCATCCTCGCGGGACTTGTCGGGAAGCTGTACTTCTCTGTCATGGTCACCATTATCACCACTAATTGTGAGTAAGTTTGTTTGTATGACTTTTGAAATGAAAATGAAATTAAATGGAAATAACTCCACCTACCTTTATATCTCTTCCAATTTTGTGTCCTTACCCACCAGGTTGTCTGGCAGAGATCGCTGCTTTAGACCTGCGCTGCGATAAGACCGCCTGTTTGTGCCCGTCAACTATTTTACTTTTAACTGTGTAATTTTTATTTTTTGTTGTTGTTTGTTTATTTGTTTGTAACTCTGGACCCGGGTCACGCGTCGCAGTCTTAACGTGTGAAATTAGTTTTAATTTTAGTGTTTAGTTTTTAAGGGCCGTAGTTTTAAATTATTTAAGATTTAACTGTAACTACATGATGCCTGATATAAATAAATAAAACATATAGAAAAATCCTTTATTGCACATACAAAGAAGGGAAATAAACTAAAAACAATAGGCGGCCTTATCGCTATTAAGCGATTTCTTCCAGGCAACCTGAAAGACAGAAATAATAGCAATTAGAAAATATTAGGTAGAGTGGTTCATTAAATCGTATAATCGGGTTATACTAAAATAAATATATAGTAAGTATTATAATAGATGAATATTAAAAAATAACTAATATATAGATAAATTACATATGTAAAAATAATAAAATATATACAATTTATATTATTATTATGATGATATATTTCTGTTTCTATAAAAAATGCGCTGTGATTGACACAAGAGTTATTATTTATATGAAAGATTTTAAATCGAAAGCGTGTGTGGATCGGGCTCTTTAGGGGTCTCTATGGATTTTTTTATATTCGTCACAGTTCAGAATTTGGTTCGAAAATCCCACTTCAAAATTCACCTGTACAACTTTACATTCCTCTAATCTCACTGAAGTACCATAAAGTTACACTGTTATATGAAATCATTACATCAGTGAATGTTGTTTGCATGTGCAATCACGGTAATTGTACCATAAACTCACCTAGCTTATGAAGATAATAATTGTTAATCTATGTATTTACTATTAAGCGAGATTAAATGTGTGTACCAAGTATTTCTTGTAATTTTACATACTTTATATTTATATGGGGGTAGATGTTAGAATATTTTTTAGTCTAGACATTAGCACGATCGTTTGGTTTTATCATGTAGCCTTTCATAGGATACTTATTTAAGAAGACCCTTGCATGTGTTTTATTTTTATTATTCAAGGTTTTGTTAATGCGAGCGCACGTGGAACCGTAAAGTGCTTTGCAGTGTCGAAAAGTTGAGAAATTATGCAATGCAATTGTTGAATTATAAAAAACCATTATATATTATTTAAAAAAAATTCACAGTGTACTTTTAATTTGCGAAAATCTTATTAAATTCAACACGCTCTTTCTTAATTTTGATGCTAACTCTAAAACTACTGGGCTACATTATTTACACCCACAAAGGGGTATTTTTGTAATGCTACTTATGGCAGGCAAGCGGAGCATGCGGTTCACCTGATGTTAAGTGATTGACCGCAGCCCATGAACATCTGCAACATCAAAGTGTCGCAGATGTCGCGCCGGCTTGAAGGAACTTGATAAGCAGAGGATTAATAATGGAAGATTGAACGTGGCGAACACCCGTAAAGTCACTTGTTGGTGTTATTTTAATGGGTTTCACAGAAATGTCTTTGTTCTTCTTTTATATTTGCCAATAAGCAATAACGGACTGCGAATCATATTTTATACTTTTGTTGTGCTTTGTGCGGTACGTCCTTTATATATTTTGCTATGCGATCAGATTATACATACACAAAAGTAATATTAACTATTACTAATTGCTATAGTCGAAAAATCAATGTCAGCATTATAAAGCATAAGATATTTATATTTGATATTTTTTATATGGTTTAGAATGGAAATGATCCAGAGATTTTATGTCTGTATGTAATAATAATGTGTTTGTTCATGAGTCTCTTTAGTAATATTATAAAGAGGGAAGATTTGTTTGTTTGTTTGTATTAAACAAACTCCGAAACTACCGGTCTGATTTGGATGGAATTTTGTACAGAGATTCTTTCAAACTCGAGGATGGACATGCGACAATTTTTAACCCGAACATCCTTCGGGAACGCAAGATATACGCGTGTTTAAACGAGAATACAGCTAGTCACAGTTTATACAATCTTAATATTAGTGTTGACTTAAGTTGCCAAGTTCAAAGCGAACTCTACTTTTACTCCTTTTCCAATTTCCTAGCATTCATCCTCTCCTTATCTCCCCTTCCTTCAAGTCGGCAAGACAGTGTAAAATGTCGCAAATGGGCTGCGGTCACTCACTTAACTGCTGATAAAAAAAGCTCAGTACTACTATAGGTTCCATGTTTGCTAATTTTTGTTTTGTCTAATTAACTAATTGGAATGAAATTTTCACGAATGTATTTAAAATTGTGTACTAAGTTAACAAATTTGCATGCCTGGAGGGCAGGATATGTAAGGACAATATTGTAAAAATATGTATATTCATGCAAATAAAGATTTCATTTCTGCATGAAATTTTGATGGAGAGCTTCTGTATCATCAAACAAATAAATTAATTAATTAATGACCCCTTTCAGCATGGCCAGTGGAGTACATAATTCTGCATCATCAAATAAATGAACAAATTACTTAATTAAAAACCCCTTTCAGCATGGCCAGTGGAGTACATAATATACTTCGCTGCGTTCCCGAGCGCGCTGACCGGCTCCGACCTGGCGATATTCGCGGGCTGCTTCGCGTACCTCGCCGACGTGTCCTCGCTGAGGAACAGGACGCTGAGGGTCGGGATACTGGACGCAGTGTACCTGAGCACCATGCCCACGGGCATCGCGCTTGGTGAGTAGGAGACTTTGTATTAGCACCAGATCGACGTCATCAGGTAGGCCTTTCGTTTTATATAAAACGAAAACTACAAGCATACTGGGAATTTAAAAAAAAATGGTGGATAGCAGTGCTACTTAAGTTTGCGATACAAAAAATAAATAAAAATATTAATAAAATTGTAGACATGGTAACAAAAAATGTCTTAGGAGGTGAAAATTTTTGAAGCAAATAAATTTTTTCTATAATTTAAACAATAAGTTAGATTGAATTTTTATTTTATTTTTCCTCATGTAGTTATGAGTAGGCCCACCACCTGGTGACGTTTGTTGTTGAATTTTGGGACACGTTGTATATATTTTTTTTTTCTATTATTCCTATACTTTCTGTCCCGTTGCCTGGTTGAGATCACTACTGAGTTATAAGGCCGCCCAAAATACTATGTGTACCAACATTATATATCCATATACTTATATTAGAAAGAGGAAAAATTGATTTATGTTTGTTTGTTTAGATGTTTATTTAAATTAATTAGGCTCCGGAACTAATGGACCGATTTGATACATTTTTTTACCGATTCGAAAAATCGACCGATTTTTTCTTTCATAATATTAGTAAGATAAGATGTTGACGATGTTTTATTAGTATATAGTAATAAATGTAATACATACTAAATAACACCACAAATTCGGCATTGCCTTGCCTTGAACCTGTTATCTTTAATTGCCTTATAGCCATAAAAAAGCCATCGCAGCTCAATACGTAAGGTTATCTATACGTATAGCGTGATTTACTGGTAGCTTACCGGGGTCTCACATGTATTTCCCATTTATACAGATACCTTCCACTCTCGACTACATTTACTTGTCCTATAAAGTTTTCTCAATCCTAATTCCAATTTTGACAGCTCTTTCGATGCTTGTACATTTAAAATATTCTTAAAAGTATGAATGCTATTAAAAATATGAGATTCTCTACTCACTGAAAATCTTCCGTGTGCACAACCGAGTAATTTTGCGTTAGATACGTTAAAATATAATAAAAACGTGCAAGATGAGGCCGTGTGAACCAAGCCTAAGAGTATTTAAGAAAACAGTTGGTCATATGTCATAACAAATGATGACTTTGTTTGGTAATGTAATCTGTCCGAGAATCGGTACCGTTTTATTACAGAATTTGATAAAAAAATGTGATGTTATTCTTGAAAATATATTTTTTTTATTTTCACTTTACAGTTTTTCTCAATTATGTAGCCGCCTATTCGCTCAATTATGACGCCGAAAAGCAAATACAAACTTCAAAAAGAAATACAAAAATGTGTTTAGTTTGACACCACACATCACGAGGGTTTTGAAATTGTCAAATTTCAATCACACAGATGCTCGTGTACGTACGTGTAGTCAGCGTCAATCGACTCTTCGGAACACTCCATCTGCCTTTTATTCTCTAATCTGTGCGTTACACTTTAAAAAGTACATTATAGTTTTCAAAATATTTTCAACGAGTTCCTAGTTTTCAATTTATACACGTTACAGTGTACATCTCTTTTTTGCCATTTTTATTTACAGTACCAAAGATGATTCTAAAATCGACTATTATTTAAATTATGTAGTTTAGTTTATGAATTTGATAATATATTAACTCATCATTACAACACAAATTCAAATAAAACCTCACAGTGAACGTAAACTCATCTTTCAGGTAACGTGATATACACAAAGCTAGTGAACAGATCGTTCACCGCTATGTTCGCCATCAACTCATGTCTCATGACCCTCGCCACACTGCACTGTATCCTCTTCCTCAAGTGGCAGTCCCGGGCTGAACAGGTCTCGCTCCGGGACGCGGGAGTCAGGAACCCACTGAAGGACTTCTTCGATTTGAATAATATCAAGCAGACCTTTGTGACACTGACGAAGAGGAGGCCCAATAATAAGAGGATGTTCCTGTGGTTCCTGCTCATATCAATGGCGTTTTATACTTTTCAACGGGGTGAGTGTTTTCATGGTTACTAACGTATTAAATATATAAGTGGTGATATGTGAAATGTTAACGCGCAGAAAACAGTATTTGGTCAGAATATTATGGCACTAACCATAATATATAGAAGCACTGGAGATCTTCAGTGTTAAAGAAGGGGATTTGATGAAAATCCTTTCTTAGCGGATGTCTACGTCATAAAATGTATATGCATGCCGAATTTCAGTCCGATCCGTCCCCTTTGAGTATAATCTTAATACATATAAATTACGTCTCACGGTGTTAGACGTCGAAACTACTTAACCGATTTTAACCAAATTTTTCAAACCGTGTGTAGGTTGATCAAACTTGAAAGACAGCATTACTATCCTGTCTGTCCACGTGTGCGAAGCCGCGGGTGGAAAGCTAGTATATTATATAGATTATAATATTGAAAACATATATTAGAGAATAATATCGGTTCAATAATTTACAGACGAGAAAGCGGTACTATACCTCTACACGTCCAAGGTATTCAAGTGGGATTCAACAGACTACAGCAACTTCAAGACCTACCTCAACACCTGCTATGTGCTGCTCACGCTCTTCGGCATTCCTTTGATGACGAAAGTATTGGAGTGGAGGGATACGGTATGGGAAATTTTAGTCAGAATTATAAGTCACCTTAGAATTTTCAGTCAGAATTATAAGTCACCTTAGAATTTTCAGTCAGAATTATAAGTCACCTTAGAATTTTCAGTCAGTTTATACCGGTGTTTATCTATGTCTTGAAAATTAGGATATAAAGTCAGCGGAGTAGAAGCCGAGGGAAGACGATGCTAATGCAAAAGAAGTATTTTTTATTAATACAGCATTACATTTTTCTATTCATCATAATTTTTAATTCCCATTATGTCATTCATATTGACATAATGAAAATGAAAATATGCACATAAAATAGATAACTTTTTTTAATAATACCGTCTTTTTCTATTTGCGTCTTAGGATCTACAGTTTTATATATTTAATCCGAATATTTAATTATTCTAAAATATCAAAGGTTTTTAATTTACATCTATACCTTCAGTTTCCAATCCGCTTACTTTCTGTTGCCTATATTTTTCAACACTTTGTATAATGTTGGTGTGGTGTTCATGTTGACGATCTAATTGTAAAGAAACGATGATTGATAGGGAAAGACTTTCATGTTATAACAACGAAAAAGTTAAAAAAACACCTGTATACGAAAACATGAATTTTATGGGAACCTGTTGAAACAGGTTTCACGCTCAATTTGAACTTAACCACCACACAACGAAATAAATTATACCTCAAGAGCTTTCACATCAGTCTCATCACTATTTGATAACCCCCAAAGCACGTAAACAAAGTGACTTCCCCTTAACAGACACTAAGTAAGTGACAGTGGACACTATCTTAGAATAAGTTAATTAGAAATTTAGGTTAGATAAAAATTACTTATTAGTCTTGTAGGCTAGATTGTAATTAGCTTAAGGTACTATCTTTAGACTTAGAACCTTAATAAAAAAAAAAACTATTTGATAATTATTTTTTACAATTTTTTTTATCGGGTGTTCAATATGCCTAAAGAACCTAAAGAACTAGCCTATATTCTAAAAATTGTTACTCGATGTGTATAAAATTATATAACAAAATTCCAGAATTCATAAAAACTTCAAATAATTTAGGATCATTCAAGACAAAACTTTTAAAGTGGCTCATTGAAAAAAATTTTTATACTGTATCAGACTGTTTAAATTTATAATTAATGTATTTGTATTGTATTTAATAATGTATGTTATATTATAAACGTGGAGCTGTATGTCCTTCGATGTATGTTTGCACGCCAACTTGCGGCTAATGTGTCCCAAATAAATTCAAAAAATGTACACATTATAAGCAAATAAAGATATTTATTATTATTATTATATTATTATGCAGGTGATAGTGATGCTGGGCGCGCTGGCGCACATCGGCGGGCACCTGATGTACGCGCAGGCGCGCTCGGGGCGGGCGATGTA
>LQNK01000242.1:117274-128388 GCA_001586405.1 Phoebis sennae
GAACATCTACAACATCAGTGACGCAATTACCGCGCTGGCTTGAAGGAAGGGGAGAGGATAGAAATGTATATAAAAATACATACAAACATACATGCAAAACATTACCCTCATATCGCAGTCGGGTAAAAATGGTCGGAACACTCGGAAAAATATTCTATTTAATACTAGTACAAATTTATTTAGTTTATTTTAGTTCTTCCGAATTAATTTGTTTAATGTTTCTTGGTATATCAGCCGTGATAGACTTAATTTTTTGCAGATTTATATTGATTATTTTTGTCATCAGCTTCATTTTGATTTGTAACACATCATTAAGTTTTTATTAATACATCCAAGAATTTTTTTTTTTTAAATCTGCTTTATATACATGCGTGTACCCACCACAATATTATGTAAATGCGTTTTTAGTGTTCCTTTAAATAAAATAATAAATAATAATTTCAGTACCATGGAGATATTGCTGAAGGGACGGAGAAACGACGCCGAGGTAGAACAAGACGAAAAGAGCATGTCTGAGAGCACGTGACGGACACAAAACGATAGGATTTCTGTTCGGTGATAGTGTGGACAAGGGAAACAATTGAAATTTGAACTTGAAAAATGCGAATTTTCTCGAATAAATATTTTTACACAGGCCTTAAGATATAGCGAACAATTTTATGTTGTCTACAATTGAGCTATTTTTATTGGTAATATTATTTTGTCAACGACTTAAATCATATTGGAAGCAAAACCTATACGACCTATAGACAATTTTAAACCTACACTTAACATAAAAGTGTTACATTATCACATAATACAAAGTGTTATATGTGAAAATATAAAGTGTATGTGGAGTAAAGGATAGACAGCGTCGATATTTCAATAGTTGATTTTAGATACCACTTTTTTAATAACGTTTTGAGATTGTGTACAAAATCCGAAGTGAAAATCAATGTACATATTTCTTTTTTCTTGTCCACCAACTTATTGTGATAAATATCAAATTGAGCGCACATTTTAGACATATTAAATAATTATAAATGAATATTTTTTGTAGCTTTTACAGCAAAAATTTCAGGTCTTTTGTCATTATACAATAATTCTATAAATAAGTTATATTTCTTAG
Organism: Phoebis sennae; assembly: GCA_001586405.1. Taxonomy (NCBI): domain Eukaryota; kingdom Metazoa; phylum Arthropoda; class Insecta; order Lepidoptera; family Pieridae; genus Phoebis; species Phoebis sennae. The sequence continues at coordinate 118,383 of LQNK01000242.1, forward strand.
TTATAATTTAATGAGGTATATGCATAGTTAAAAATGTTTTTGTATTCGAATATTGGTATATCCATAATTGTTTAATCGAATAGAAAGAAATCTGTAATAGTAGATTAAGAATAAAATATATATTTAATAATGAGAATTAATTATCGAGCTTACAAAGTGTTTAAAGGAATTTGAGTCAATTAAAATGAATTTCATTAAAAGCAGTTTATTACATTATATTTGATTGTGGAAATAAAGTTTTTATGTGGCAGTTTCCATTTTAAATAAAGATACTTTAAAATTGTATATTTGAAAGACTGCCACTGATTGAATTTATTTTCTATGTGCAATGATAAAGTCATGTTCATAAAGAAAGTACTATAATATTTTTTTGTATTTTTTATAACAATAATAATTGTTATTTCTTTAAAGTCTTATCATTTTTTTTATTTAATCATTTACATTTATTAGTAAAAAATCAATTCAGAAAAGTTACAGGTTAGCAAATATAATTATTTAGAAAGAAAAATATATTTTATATGTAGTATTCAATAAGCATTCCGCTTTTAATTGTAAGCAAAAAGCATTGTAAATATTTCGTTATATACAAATTATACGGAATAAATCTAACACAAAAACTGTGCCTTGAAATGAAATTATGTAATCTAGTATTAAGTTGAGTGCAATATTCATAAATTTAATATTTTGTTTGGGCATGCACAATGTACATTACTCAACTCGGTTTCCGAGTATTTTAGTTAAAATATCAAAAGTTATGGATTAACTACAGTTTACTGTCAGAAGTTTCACAATGAGGGCTTCCGTTTTTGTGTTCACCAGATGGCGCTACTGGCGAGTGAAGTCCTGATTTGAGCTGAAATATTGCTTTCAAAGTTTGATATTAAGTCGAGCGTTAAAACGAAGTTTACAATTAAATTATAATTAATACACCGAACATGGTACAGAATTATACTATCCCATTTTGTTCGGAAAAAAGGAGGAAACAAGTTTCCGAAAGTAAAACTGTCTCTAAGCAGAGTTAAAATAATTAGGATAATGATTTAAATTCAATATTCTGTAATACATCAGAAGTAGTCTAAAACAAATAAAACCGTGCAGCCCGCCCATTAACAGTTGCAAGTGACTTCTCGGAAACCTCACGCTACACAACCGCCTCTAGCGGCGAATTGACACTCTTTAGCCTTTATTGCGTTTCTGAATAACGCAATTGTCAGTTACCCGACATTTAGCGCTATCAAATAGACAAACTAGCACTTATTTAACTCAGAAACCAGGCATTAGAAATATGATTACTATTGTATATTATATGAAAGATATATATCCTTACTCGGTAATAAGGTTTAGTGCGGTCTAATTAAAAAACTAAAACATTATTAATTTTATTGCGTCTTTGTAGAGAAATATCTTAAAATAATTAGGCATATGTTATGCTTTTGAAAATTTGATATACATCTTTAGACTAAAATTTCTTCACTGTCTCTCAGAGTATATATCTTATTGTAACTTACAGGTAGTTCTTTGAATATTTTTTAAATATTACCGAGTAAGGATTGAAAATAACATGAATAATTCAACCTAATGTCTACTAATTGCTACTGTTTGACCATGTTTTGGGGAGGTGATTGAGGCAAGCTGAAAACTTGTATGATGCCTCTACTATTATACCACGACATGGGAACTGCAGACTTGACTGGGGGCTAAATCTTAATAAACCCCGAAAATTTTAAAAATATATTTTTATTATAAATAATGTATTTGAAGCAACATGCAATGTTTATAATGATATAGTTTAATGTTGCACGATTAGAAAAAAATAAGCCAGACGAGTAAGTCGGGGTTTTTACATTGCCGGGCAAAACATAATTTTATAAAAATGTATTCGAGTCAACTTGTAATTTGAGAGTATTATTTATAGCTAGAATATAGTATTCTAAAAAGGACAAGTCGATTTAGTGGGATCATTACTAATTCTTACCAGCCAGGTCTACACTTCCATGTTGGGATTATATAGGAGAAGCATCAGACAAGTTTTCATCTTGCTTCAAACACCTCCCCAAAAAGGTCCTAGCTTTCGGAATAGAATTTATGTATTACCAGTGTAAACTGTGCAATACAAATTTCCGAAACGGATTTGTAAATTTACTCTGTATAGCTGAGGTTGTGTACTTATTCCAAGCTTGTGATGTTGTTACGTTCCTATTTATGATTTACAACGAATGTATTAAATCTCCACTATTTGAACTATTATTTATAATTGTAGTTTTATTTTTTGATCCTTGATTATTTTGACCTGGGAAACCCTTCGTCACATTGTCAAAAAATACTCGCCTAAAATAATACAAATACACATTAACGTTAGTTTAATAATTTAAAAATAAATTTTATATAGGAACTGATTTGGGCTTGAAATAAAACATCATTCACACCCATGATAATATTTTATTTATTGAAAATCTTACATCTAAGTACAATAATGAATAAAATAGGCCAATCTTGTGAAAGGCGAAAAAGACGGCTTCTGATCGTGAAACCGCATACAAAATAGAAACTTGGTTAATACAATACACTATTACCAAGTAGAAAATAGATTCAAGAGTAAAGGATGGTATACAATAATTAAAAAACATATAAAAAAGTTAAATAATATAATAGCCTTAGACGATATTACTTTGAAAAGTTAACCGTCTAAGCCTCGGTACAAATTCGGCTCGGATAATCCAATGAAAACAACAGGCAAAATGCCAAGTTTCGCATTTCATACAAAAATTAAGGGCATGACATAATTTTTTTTATTTAAATAATCTTTAACTTATTTGCCAGTGAAGCGTGCTTTGCTCACCACAACTAGCGTATAACAACCCTTACACCGAAATACTATAACCTAAATTCGCGAGAAAAGCATCACAATACGCAATGTTGGCAAATCTATCACTTGGCTTAGTACTGAAAATTATAATCCTTTGAGTTCAATAATTTATAACTAATAAAATTGAGCAAATAATGACTATGAGCATTATGTATCTTATTACAATAACCTTACAGAAGACAAAATTGAGAATATTAGAGATTCATATTTTTCAGTTTCAATAGATACGAGATTAAGTATTTGGTTCACGACAGTAGTTAGGAACGACAAGGATGTCATCAATAACCTACCATTACTATTTTTTATTATTTCTAACATATATGTCTTCTAAATAGAACAATAATGAGAGTCGCAAGTCTACCGACAAATTACTGCAGGAATCTATCATTAAAGACATCTGACATGGAAAAAGCGAGAACGAGCAGGGAATGTGGGATAAAGCAAAGTGCGATGAGTTGGGAGATCTTGCTCCGGTGCCGGAACGTGTCGAGGAGGCCCAGGAAGCCCTCGGCGTGCTCCACGGGTCAGGGCAGCTGCAGCCAGTCGGCGAGGTGGTTCTGGATGTCGCGGCGAGCCTGGATCAGCTCCTCGGAGTCCTCCTCACACGGTGGGTACATATCGGCACAGTGGGCTGTCCCTAAATATGAACAAAATAGAAAAAAATAATTGAAATGTGAAATTTTAGGTGTCATGTCACGCTACATCTGCTAAATGGAATTTGATCAAATTTCGAATACCTGGATGACATGATAGCAACTTTTATCAAGCCCAAATTCAACGCGAACAAATTAAGTTTTAGATACCTAAAATTTTTTGCGTGTAGGTACAAAAAATACAAATCCTAATTGATACACTTGACAAAAACTTGAGGGTATTCTTAACTAGTGTCCTCACCTTTCACGAATATTGCAGGCGCGTCGATGTGCATCGTGTTGGTGATGCCGAGCGCGTGCCACGGGTCGACGGAGCCGTGCACGAACACAACTCGAGACGCTGTTATATCGAGTGCGCCGTACATATCGTTTGTCCAAGTTATACCATTGTTTATAAAACGCTCGTCGAATCTGAAAGTATTTACATACTATAAATCTGTTTAAGCCATTTAGATTTCTTATAAACCTTAGAATCTGTCATGCACTAAATTTTCACGATCTCGAAGATATAACAAAGATATCTGCGAGTTTAAAAATTACTGAAGTTGCAAGCAGTTGCTAACTTTTTTAATGTATTGCCCGAAAAATTGTAAGAGACGTTAAACTTACAATTCGACTCGGTCTTCCACAGGGGTCTGTCTTGGGACCATATTTGTTGATCAATCAAGTAATGATTTAAAGTATCTTTAGCAAATTTTAGAGCTGCCGGGTTGTACTATGACGTTGTATTTAAAAAAAAAACAACTGCGTTATTTCATTGTTTTTAAATAAGAATCCATTTCATATTACAACGAAGGATGCCAAGCTAATTGGCATAAATACGTTTGGTGTTTAGATTATATCCAAAGAATATTAAAATCTCTTTCCAAAAATGGCGCACTTTTAACGGATTTTGAGCGAACACTGAAGACAAAGAAACCCTGACTACCCAGAACCTAGCTATCGCGCAAGTGCACTAAAATTCTAGAACATTCGAATACAGGCGAGATGCAATAGCCTGTATGTGTGACATCAGTGTATTGAATTGATGCACACAATCGCAGCTCGGATCCGCCGGTACTGTAGGACACCTAGTGCGCAAAAGCGTTCAGATGTATCGACCGCTAGGCATCTAGGCAACCTATGTCCTATACTATTTACATATCAACGTTGCCTAGCAACCTGTTGATGTGAAAATAGATTCGAGAGTCGAGCTTTTAAAATTGAATTCTGTTCTGATATTTATTGAATCTCCCTCCTTAGTCTTTGTAAAGGTTTAGGAATCGGAGATTAATCATTTTGTTTGGTAAATTAACATTTGCAAAATGTCCATAAAGCAAAATTAAGATAATTAACATGATAATTAATTAACACATTTTGAAGTAATTTCTTACTAAAATGGGCTAACCACATCAAACCTACGTTATGGTTTCTTCCGAAATTTTTACTATAACCTAGATACTATTCCCTACATTGCCTATGATGATTACTATGCAAACAAAATTAATTCAATTTTCTGATACAAACCTAAACAAGAACGAACACAAGATAATATAAATATCGGAATTTTTTGCGTCATATTTGAACTTTGTCGAGACTAACATAAGTAGTGCGGATTCCAAAACATTTTACACACAAGATTGCACGATAATAACAATTTAAGCAATTTCCTAAAAACGGGTCTAATTCGCGACTGCTTTCAAAGTGTAACGGCGGTATACTGAATATTATCCTCAAGACAGTGCCGGATTAAACATACCTATAGCAAGGAGAGAAATGAGAAATTGCCACGGGCCCCGGAGTAGTCAATAAGAATCCGGCACGTGACAGGCGGGTAATGAAGAATGAAGAATTTCCAAACGATAACTCAAAGGTCCCGCGCTAATTTAATTCAGTCCTGCCTAAAAGAGTGCTTAAGAATGGTGTCGTAGTCGCGTTCATATCAAAACACCACGGTGTATTTATTTCATCCCCGCGTAAGGGCGCTTTCCCATCATCCGATCCGATATCGGCATTGGACGCCAATACGATATCGGGGCAAGTAAAATGTATGAAATGTATATCTATCTTTTTTATATGATGCAGAATGAAGGGGAGGAGATAAGGAGAGAATTAAATTAAGGGTAGTTGGGAGAGGAATAGAACAGAATAGAAGAGGAATACAGCCTTCCGGTCCCCCGCTAACCGTAAGAAACACAGTGCAATATTGCTATGCGCTAGTCTTTTGCTAGGCTACGGTAATTTCACCGATGCTAGCTTCGGCAATTCAGCATTCAGCAGTTATTCCAATATATTCCTTTAATGAAAATTGCTACAAAGGCGTAAAGTGGCACGTTATCGGCAATTTAAATATACTATTTCTACTATCTCCGATATGAAAAAGACTTCTGCGTACCTAATTTTATGGCCGTACATTTTCTAAGAATTTTTCTTTTTATTCCATTTAATAACTAATGTTCAAAACCATTCGTGTTGGTATTTCGGAAAAAATTCCAATAAATAAAAGTAGCTATAATGAAGCTAGTTGACATTATGTTTCTTTGTATATCGTGACCTTTGCGGCTAATCAGTAAGCTGAGCTAGGCTAAGCAGTATTGCACTGTGTTTGGTACGGTGAGCGGGGGCCCGGAGGCCTGTATTCCCATCCTATTCCCAACCCGCCTACATGTAAATACGATGTTTTTGCATGAATAAATCGTTATGTTTACATTGAACCTCGCCTTGTTACAATAAGGCACACATTTGTGTTTAAAACAACGATTTCGTGCATGTTAAAATATATAAAAATAGATCTAGTAGAATTCTAATATTTTCTTTAATCCGTATTTATTTACAAATTAAATAACTTGCAGGTAATTAGATTTTTAGATCACTCATTAATGTACACTACAATAGGTACTAACACCTCAATTAAATGTCATACACACCGAAACTGTATGAACTGTCGTTTTGTTATCGTTAGAAAGAAAAGCTACGATAATTTATAAACAATGGGTCAAATGATAAACTTGTTTGAACCACAAACAAATTATAATTCAAAATTATTATTGCTATCAACGAAACATAAATGAAAAAATAGATTGTTGTAAAAGTGTTGAAATCCATCATTTCATCATTAATTTTTATGTCCCTATACAATAAAGAGATTTCATTTCATTTAAAAAGAAAAAAATATATAGATAATAAATATAAAAAACTTTTTTTTCTTCGCCATTGGCAACTGGCACATAATGCATTCTGCCATTATCAAGTTCTTCTTTTGGTGGCTTTTGGATTTGGGTAGGTATTTTTGAACAAACATATAGATAATAAATATTAAAAACTTACTTTTCGCCGAAGATATCTTGACACTGCTGAATGAAGAACTCCAGAGGGAAGTCATCACCAAAGAGTTCCACTTCTGCGGTCGATGTCTGATAGAAGCCAAATTCCGTGCATGTCTGGTACATCCATTGGCGACCTGTTTAAATGATCTATATATAACATCTATAATCCAAAATGAATCAACCAACTACAAAATATTAAAATTTTATTTGCCCAAAAATTCTGCATCTATCATACTTAATTTAGTTTATTGATATTGATTAAAATGTAGATTGTTATTTTTCAAATGATCAGTCATGAGTCAGTCATGACTGCCACCAAAACTCTAAATGATAGAAGAAGCATTTAGAGTAAGCAAACACTTCTATTTTCTATTAAGCAAAGGATTCAGCTTTGTAAACCAATTCATACTAATTATTAAATCTTCTACCATCTGAAACCTATCTTCATGATTCGAGTCATTCCATTCATCCTTCAAACAATATACCAACAGGCACATCAAAAACCACACAAAATGATTCTCAAGAAACTTTTGTCAATGTATTCGTTTCTACCCACATATTTTTTATATTATTGGAGGAGCAATAAAAAGCATTATAAACACTATTTATTTTCACAAAAAGGCATATAGATGTTCAAACTTTGATGACTCACCTCCCTCACTCGAGTTCCAGGAGACATTTCTCAGCTCTTGTATCATGTTATCGTAGCTGTAGTCCATGCAAACCTCATTGCCTTTATCCAACACAATGGAGTTAAAATTAGCCAGGGCGACATATGCTTCATCTTTATTGGATGTCAACATTTCACATACCTAAAACAATAATATTAGATAAAACCTTCATTAAATACATTTTACATACAAAAGAAATGAAATCATTCAATTACCATATTGATCGTAAAGTTCTTGTAGTGACCTTGAGCGCTGATTCTGTTATCCTCATTATACTGAACTAATTCAGCAAAATCATCAGCAATGTTATTGAAGAAGTTCTTAATATCATCCTCGGACGCTTCCTTCAGTGGCTTACATGTCCTTTAAAAATAAATTTGTTTGATAAATAATTCTACATTACAAAGTTATTCTTGCCATGTTTATATCATAGTGATAAGAACATTTCCCAAGTCATATATATGTAAAATCTAGGGCAAGGGTCAATGATACTGAATAATATGAAAATTTGTATTTAACAGTGATAAAATAATTACATCTGTTCAAACAAAATAATTGGGACACACTTTCTATATTGAAATACTTATTAGTCATAGATTAATATTGTATTGTTTTAAGTGATATAAGTACCTAAAAACTTTATCAAGGGTCTCCGGATCTGATTTCATCAATGCAGCAATCTGCTCATGTGCGTCTTTTACCCTGTTAACACAAGCAGAACTGGACGTTTTCTCTTGTAGGGCATGAGCTACCACTTCATAATACTCTGCAAATTAATTGTTACTTACAATTTATCCTATATGTTTCTATACCAAATAAATTGTAGTGTTCTAAGAGTAAAACATTTAATCAAACAGTTTAATTAAGATTGTACCCATGAAATTTAGTTTCGCCTTCAAAGGTCCACTTGAAGACACAGCCGCATACACAAGATGAGGATACTTGACTCTTAACCAGGCTGCTAGGGACCCTGGGTAGGAACCCCCAAACGCTACCCATTTCACTGCACTGTTATCCCACTTGTACTTTTTATTCATCGCACCAATAAAGTTGGCAATGTCGGCTAGAGCTTGATACGATGAAAGATATTGCAAGTTCTTAATACTGAGGTCCCTGCAAAACAATTATCCTATGATGATAGTTTTATTTAAGCAGAGAAGAAAAATATGAATATGCAGCCACCAGCCACAAAGATTTAAATGATCAGTTTATCATAAGCAATGTAAAATAAGCAATACAATAGCAAGATAGTTTTAAATGATTACTTAGTTGGGTGGCTTTCTCCATAATAGCGATGTTCCAGCATAATACACAATGCTTTAAACTTTGCTGCGTAATCTATCCAAGTCCCATTAACCATCCACTTAGCATCTGCCGGGCCCTCTCCTCCCACCATTAGGAAAATTGGCCCCGGGTTTTTGGGATCAAAGAAAGAATCATTTACAAAGTATCTCTGAAAGCACATTTTGTTTGTAACAAAACATTTACACTCAAATTAAAGTAAATTTAATGATGTTAAATATTATTATCAATAAAATAATTATTTGAAAACTCTTCTCAAGAATCACTCTACATTCAATATTGTTTTCCTTTTTTTATTTTTAAAGTTTATGTATTTTACTGTGCAGTTGTCTTAGAACAGTAAACCAAGCATTTAACAATACAAATTAATTTGTAGGCAATTTATTTTCTTAATTATTTTTTCTTTCCAGTTTTAAAAGTTATTAATATTTAATAAAACCTTAAAGGCATACCTTATATTTAAGAAATGACTTTTAAAAAAGGAATGATCTATACTATGAACTGTAGATTAAAGGTAAAATAATATTGGTGTCATGAAAATATTTTTTTTAAATATTTACACTTTAATTTATTTAAAACCTGTTTTAATTTATGAAATTACTTACTTGTTTCCACGTCCTTAAATCTGTAGGAGCCGAATGGTCGAGTTTTTGGATAAACCACCTCGGCCGAGGCAGAGGATCCGTAGCATTCTTCACTGGTAGGCCTAAATTTCCACCTCTACCACGACCCAACCGAAACTGTCTACCACAATCCACCAAAAAGAGCACAGGCAACAAGGCAACGAAAATAAAAAATAGACGCGACATTTTAGTCTAAATAACCAGCTTGAGTTTCAAAGTTAATTACATTAGGACAAATTAAAAATTGAGACCATTAAATAATAAACCAATTATATATTTGAATAGAAGTTTATTTATATATAAGTAGTTATTGTAGTTAGAGAGAACTACTGAAATCCGTCTATCAGAAGCAAACGCCGATTGCTTATTGCCTGATGAAATTTGAATTTTGATGTAACTTTCTCAAAATGACTTTTGTGTTAACGTGACTCGATTTTGTATTCGATTTTACTTTGAAATTTAAATCGACATATAATCGAATCAACTGCCATAGATTAAAGACTTATGCGAACTTCAACTGTTTGTCAAAGGAATATTCAAAAACAACCTGTGAATGAAAATAATATCAAGTACATATATATTACGA
>LQNK01000242.1:131396-169080 GCA_001586405.1 Phoebis sennae
AAGATGTCCTAGGGTATAATGTAAATAGACGCAATCGCTTTACGCAATTTACTGAGTCAGGAGAAATCGGACCCGTTGATTTTGTAAAAAATAAACATCCTCTATTATTTCACCGATTGAAAGCACCTCAAGTTAGTATAACTTTTTTCAAAGTAATGTCATGGGCCAATGTTGACGAAATGCTTTATTTTAGTAATTTTTCTTAATTTGAATTCATAGATTGTATTGAGTATTATGGTGCCTTACTGTGGAGACGGCGGCGCGACACGCAGCTTCATGTAGACCAATCTATGGAATTAAAATAAAATTATGAAAATGAGGCATTTCCTTTTAATTTTCGTATGTTCCATTATTTAACGTAATAAACATTCTGCTTACGTTAGTTTTTGATGGAGTTTTTATTTTCGTCAAAATCGGGCTCGATACTCCTTTCTGCATTTTTTTTATATTTCTCATTTGTTTGGATAGAATTTGGCCCTGATAGCCCATTTCAAAAACTCACCCTGTTTATTAAAATAGAAAGAAACAGGTGGAATTTTATAAATATATATTTATTTTTTTTACACATAATGAATATAAAAATATATTTTGTTTTATGGACAAAAAGCGAATTACACTTTCACACTTACAGTTATATAATTTTAATAAATTTTTGCCATTTTTTATTCATAAGCACGGATTCCATACAAAGTGTAATATTCGGACACAAACTAACACAACAAAGTATGAATATTAATTTATTTGTGAGAAAATTCTTGTATACGTTTATAAAATAGTTAAGACTCGAACGACATCTGGTTAAACCAATGTTAAAACAGATACCAAACAAAAAACCCATGGTAATGGTCTGTTATTCAGTTCATCAGAAAGTTTTGCATCTTTTTTTCCTTATCAATTCTAGTTCATATACTCGCGCTAATAGTTTTAGGATAGTTTTAGCTATCTGTATTCTTTTCTTCGGGGTAGTCAATGATTGATTGAATTTTACCCATGTAGTGTGTCCAAATATTTACAAGACTTGCTAAATTGGTAACTTTGTTGGTTGGTGGACTTGTTAAGTTGGTTAATAATTCAAAAACATTTTTTTTTAATTTTTATACATTTTGGTAGGTACCTTAAAAAACTTGTGGATAAGACAACATGTCATAAAATGTTATAATTCGTGTAACAATACATATAATTAACGTCAGGAGTTGACCAGCACTTCCGTCCAAACTGTAATTTAAATCTGTGTTAGCAATCTACAGCAAATATGAATGTAGGTTGGCATCGGGGACACAGAAGTACAACGCATCAATGTTGTTTTTATCAATGAAGTATAAAACAGTGACAATAACTTATTCACTTTTTAAGACTGTTTGCGATACGAATAAGTTACAAAGTATGCGTAATTTCAAATTTATTGCATTTTATATGTATCATTGTTTATAAGTATTCCTATATTGGTAAAGAAAATGGGCACAATTTGATAAAACAACCAGTATATTCTTGAGTACAGTATTCGCTTCGTGTAGTACGGCAATACGGTTTGTTTTTGGTATTTTCTGAAATTTTTTACATAAATTTAATATAAATGTATTCGGGTTATTTCACTCATTAAGGACGCATGTTCGTAGTAAAGCGTTGACTACTGCGTAGGGGTCGCAATTGGAGGCTGGCCGGCGGTCCTCTAAATATCCGCACTTATCCATTGCCACTGAGCGGGGGATGCGTATACTACAGCTGCGGTTGGCTACTCCTGAAAACATTTATGTACTTTTTTAAAAAATATTTTTTTTGCTACCTTCACTGTTAAAATGAGATTGACTGACAATGCTTAGGCAACAATGCTTATTTATAATTTTGTAGCGCTTTAAAAAATACCTTCGTCAAAAAATACCTCTCTAAATAAGTAGGCTATTTAAAAATTTATTGGAAGATAATTAAATTTTTAACCGATTCAAAAAAAAGGGCCGAGCCTTTCAATTCTGTCGTATTTTTTATGTATGTTATGTATGTTACCGCATATCTCCGGCATTTATAGACCGATGTGGAAAATTGTTAATTAAATAAGAAAATGGCGCCTGGCACTTTTTAACCTTACATAGCTAACAAACCAAGTTCATAGGATATTTTTTTGTCGTAAGTTATTAGGAATAGTCGGTTTACTCATAAAAGAGGATTCTAGAACATAAATGAAAATATATGTTCTAACTTTTTCTGACGCTACAGACAAAATCATGCCGCGGCGTTACAAAAAAGAGCGCGCTGTCGATTGAGGTGTGTGAAAGGTTGTAGAAGGCAAATTGTTTCGCATGGCAGGATGGTAATGGAACATCGCGTTATTGAATGGTAATGCACTTTGTACTGCTGGGCCATTATTTACGACCTGACCCTACTTAAATAAATTATATTGAACATTACCTGCGCTAAAGTCGTTAATACTGGCGGTCTCGTGGAGGCCGGTGAGGCGGCGCTCGTTGTCCTTCCCGCCGCGCGGGTCGTACACTTTGATGTGCTTCATGTGCACTTTGGAGAGCTTGTCGATTGCCTTCTCGATTTCACTGGAAATTTCATTTAGATTTTTAATTTGCTGCTGTGTATCTTCGAGGAAAATCAATTTATTGACTCAAGCCTGATTTTTCTTTCCATGTACTGGAAATGCAACGGGAACAAGTTAATAATCCTTTTTTAATAAAAACATTCTACGAACCCGCCGGATGTTTTTCGTATGTGAACTATGTCAAAAAGATACTATAAATGAAAATCCTATTTTCATGTTAGGTTAATAAATTCGCAAGGCTCCCAATGTGAATAACTGATGGAACAATTTGAAAGATTTAAAAAGTTCAAGTACTTACGCAATACCGTCCTTTGCTCGCATTGTTTTTGTAGAGAAGTTCATGTGTGCTCCTGAGCCGTTCCAATCCTTCACGGGCTTAGGATCAAAAGACACAATGATTCCAAATTCTTCAGCCAGTCGGTGTAGGATGAAGCGTGCGATCCAAAGATCGTCAGCCGCTGAAACTCCGACTGAGGGGCCCACTTGGAACTCCCATTGTGAAGGCATTGCTTCTGCATTCGTTCCTGATATCGGAACTCCGGCATATAGACAACATCTGATAAAGTATGAACCGTTTATATCACATTCACAATTTATTAAAATAATGAGTGAAACGCGTTAGGGCCGCTCAAGACATTTTATAGAGTTTAAAATCAATATGCTGAATTGCATACGTAAAAAATATTATTAAAAAGTATGTAGTTATAATAAGACGTAGTAAGTGCACGTAATTGCTTTTACATATAGTAAAAGACTTAAATATTACAAATATGCTAGCCACATATAATAAGGCTTACAAGTGGGACAAATATATTTAAAATTTAAATAAGTAGACCCCATGTAAAGAGTATTAACTTACAAGTAGTGCGCTTGTATAAGATCTCTGGCGAAGACTTTATTGGCGCCCACACCGCAATAGTACGGACCCTGAGGAGGTGGGCAACCGCCTGGGGGCCAGCCGAATGGGCGAAGATCGGCGTCCAGTAGAATGTACTCTTGCTCCACACCAAACCATGGCTCCTCGTCCTTACATTTGTCGTATGCTTCTTGACATTTAACGCGATGGTTTGTATCTTTGAGAAATAAATACCAAGTTGTCGGTAGGTAAGGAAAAATTAATGTCAGTAAAATTAAATACCAAGAACTCGAAAGCAAACATCTTAATCACAACTTTAGATTTGGGTCTAACCATAATCTAATAACAAAGTAGTCTATGTCATGGAATGACTATGTGGCTTTATCTAATGCCAGGAGAATTATAAATAGATTTTAGTACCTGTGGGTTCCATGTTGTATTTATATGTATCACACATGACAAGGATGTGGTTGCCGCGTCTGAACGGGTCCTTATAGATGGCGCGTGGTATAAGATTAGTGTCTGCATTCTTCCTATCGGCCTGACCGGTGGAGCTGCCATCGAAGTTCCAATGTGGTAACTCTGTAAAAGTATGATCATATCCATATGAATCTAGAGATCGTTATTGATTTAATTCCAATGAAGTTTCTTTATGTTTAGGAATTGTTGGTTTTAGGGGACTATAGCAAGCTTTATGCTGACTGTAAAATTTCCTCTTTAAAGCCTAACAACTTAAATATTGTACTAAGATCAATTATTATCATACGATAAGCCTTTTTAATCTTGCACCATGCTACCTATAATTCAAAATGTAATGTATTATTTTGGCTTTTTTTTTTAATTATTAAACATACACATTTACATTGTCTTTTCAAAAGCGTTCATTATGCGTGTCCTGGCCGATTATTATATATTTGTTCGTAGCGTTCAATTATTCGCTATATGTAATGCACAATATGGGGCGGGCAGATTAATTTCATCGATCAGAATCTCCCTCGCTGACCAGGCCCTCATGGCAGGGGAGATCAGTACCTATACTAATTATATTTAAATACGATGCATTTTGTTGTGTCTGCGAAATGCAAATTAAAATGGTCCCGATAATAATAGCGCGTCACAGTGTAATACTTGACACGTACTACATATATCTCCCACATGCGTTCAAAAATAGATTTTATCGCATAATAGTTAAATTACGAACATATTGCCAAACATATTATCGGTGGATTTTCCACTGACGGATCTGAATTACATCAGCGATAAATAATTACTACTTAATCACGAAAATAATGATCTCAACGAAAACATAATTGTGAAATAAGAGTCATGTTTACTTTTTCACCAGCATAAGTATTGATGCATATGGGTGCCAAGTTCTGTTTTCACTCGGGAAGAAAATGAAGCTCAAGATCTAACTGGCATATTTTTACCTACCTTCTGGTTATATTGTACAAATGTGTAAAGTAAGTAATATTTCATGTTTGCATTGCATTTATACTATAATTGTTCTATTGTTAAAAAATAGCCAAGTCAAATCTTGAGCTTCATTTTCATCCTAAGTGAAAACTGAACTTAGCACCCATATGGATCTCAATACTTTTGTTAGTGAAATCGCGAACTTAGCTTTAATTTCACATTTATGTTATTGTCAAAATATTTTGGGATATCATAACTTTTTGAAAAGAAAATATTATTAATATATTCGCGCACGCGGCACTGTTATCGCCGTTCCCGCCATACTGTGCGTTCGTAGATTTTCCTCAAATTGTTTTAAAGTTGTTAAAAAGCATGCCATTTGATACAGGATGACATGAAATTAGTCTCACGTTGGTACATACAAAATGGAGTGGAACTCAGTGTCACTTAAATCACAAAAAGATTAAATAGACTTGTTTCAAGGTATGCATCAATAACATTCCTTCTCCCTGGAGTATCGGTTAATAAAGTGATCTATGATACTGAATTAAGATTCTTTGCTGATATTGATTCTATTGTAACAAGACCTTGGCATATATCAGATTATTAAACGTACTTGTCAGGCGTTTAATATGTGAATACACTAATTTCTTTATACAGAACCCTTGTAAGAAGTATCCTCGATAAGCTTACATATCAATAACTTTTTTTCGGCCCCACCCGGGTTTTAAACGCTAATATGTGAACAACCGTTTGAGCTACATTAATGAAATTTTGACTATTTTTAAATAGATTCCCTTTATGGCCGTTTTCAATAATGCATCAAAGATCATTGATAGATTGTAATTTCAGTTTAAGTGACATTTGATTGTCAAAAGTCATAACAAAGGCTATCCGTCGACAGCGTATTGAAATCTCGTAATCGTAAGTAAGTGCAAATTGCCTGACTTTAGTAAGCAAAACAAGGGATAGATAGGATATTGAAAACGGCCGTTATTGATTGTATTGTAAATATGTTACTTTATTTATTTACTTG
Organism: Phoebis sennae; assembly: GCA_001586405.1. NCBI lineage: Eukaryota > Metazoa > Arthropoda > Insecta > Lepidoptera > Pieridae > Phoebis > Phoebis sennae. The sequence goes on from LQNK01000242.1 coordinate 137,247, forward strand.
TTGTAGCGACCCGTGTACGCATGTGTGGGTAAAGTTTATTAAATCGAGAGGTCGGGAAGTTCCGAATGCTGCGGGTGGCAGGTATGCCAGGCAGGGGTGGGGGGAGGTAGTGCCGCTTTATAGAGATATAATTATTTCTAGGAATAATGTAATTTTTGGTACACGTGCTATTTTCAATGACCTATTTAATAGTTCAAGTAATGTTTAATAATACTTTTTAAAAATTAAACTACGTACATAAATATCTTTTATGAACAATTGAAAATTTTGTCTTTAATTTTTTTTTTGTGAGTTGTTAGTCGATATCTTCGACTATTGTGAAGGTGTGATGGTTTTATACCGCGTTTAATCCAATAAGTATGTTTTATAGACCCCCAAATTATGATTATATTTTTTTCTGTTTGTTTGTTTGATTGTCTGTTGGTATGTGCGTCAATCACGTAAAACCAATGTGGGGATTTTGATAAAATTTTGTATGCAGATAATAGGTTCAACTAGGATAATAGGATACGTTTGATTTGAAAAAATTATTTTTAAAGGTGGTTCTTCATACAAATAACAAGGGGATAAAATATTAGCAAATATGTATATATACTTAAAAATAAAATATATCTATATGTTTCTTAATAGATTTTTTGTAATATAAATAGTTGACGAGATACGTTTGTAAAGTTGTAAATAGTTCTTGTTCTCGAAATCGAAGTGGGAAATTTTGTTATTGAAATTTCATTGATTTCAGCAAAAATAGCCTCGCAACTAACAACTCCGTTAATACAGTTTGCGAAGGTATAAGAGATCATTCAATTTTCTAAGATGTCGTAATGATGTCATTCTAAAATTATTAAAGCGATCACTATATGCAGTGGTGAGGAAAACTTTTCGATGAAAATACCAAGTGCCTAGCGAAAGCGCGTCATATAAAACAATTTTTATCTTTGTGAAAACATGATGCACTCTTATAAGAAATCCCATCATCCGGGCACCCTTCTTAATGATAGTATCTAGATTAGCAGTAAATTTATGTTTACTGTCCAACGTTACTGCGAGGTCCACAACTTGAGATTGTTCAGTAAGCGAAAGAAAGTCTTCATTTTTTGCGTTAATTACCATAATATTCCCTAGACACCACACTGCTATGTTATCCAAATCGCTCTGAATATCTTTAGTGAAACAATTTGTCCGGAATGAAACCGTATACTTTAATTAGCAAGCACGAAGCCGCACCCCACTTTATCTAATGTCTAATACATTACGTCGTGTTTGCATTAATGACCTATTAACACGTACTTGTCTATTAATGAAACGTTTTTTACAGATAACCATCAATGTTTATAAGGCCGTTTCACCATTTTATTACGCGTTCATTGTACCAAACTACTGTTGGTAGAATAAACGATCCTCCTCAATCCTGGTATACACAGCAATTTTCATACAGATACTTTCGTGATGATACAATAATAGAAATAAGAGAAATCGGCCTTCTACGTTATAATATAGATTAAAGCACGAACTGAAAAATAATATTATGGTGGTTAAACGGTTTTGAAAGAGCAACTTCTCGAGTTTTTGCTGGTTCTTCTCGGTAGAGACAGCCTTCCGAATCGGTGGTAAATAAAAAAAAAATAATATTATGTACATGTATATGATGTTCTAAAAGTGCCTCGAAAGAAGCCAATTTGGAAAATAAACGTTTTGACTTTTGATTTGACTTTTTAAAAATAAACATTTTGACTTTGACTTTGAATATTATAACCGTTAGTACCTTGCAGAACATGTACCTTTTGATTCTCTAGGTATAAAGTTGAGTGTGCGATCCTTACACCTCAGGTGCTCTCCCGTGCCATCTATCCAGACATACGTGGCGATTATATTTCCGTCAGGGACGGGCAGGCCCTGGTAGCGGTTCAGCAAGCTCTTGGAGAGAGACGCGTTTGGAGAGTTGACGAGAACTGGCCCGGAAAGGATTTTCGGGTTGTCTGAAACAAATTAACTGTTAAACTTTCGATCTATTAAAATTTAAACATATAAATGTAAAATAATTTGAGTATTGAGATTAGCTTTTGTATACACGCGGCTATGGTTAAACTTAAGTTTAACGTATCACCGCTAGGCTAAAGACTAGGCACTGACATTAGCCGGCTAATCTTAATTTTATTATCACACCGTCACATCTATCTTTAGCCGTAATACATTATATATACTATTTTATTGTCGTAATTTTTTGACTGCGCAAAATTTAAAAGAGATAATGATTTGAAAATTTACGGAGAACCACTTTATGATATACTTTTATTTTTAATTCTTATTTTAAAAACACTAAACATTTGTTCCTTTACATTATAATATTCCAACTCCGTGAGGGATATTTTCCCAAGCAAGTCATTCAAAGGAGCCTTAACGGTCGGCCACAGCTTCTGGCGGTGTAACAGGAGGCGCGGCGGGCGGCGCGATGAGCTGTGGCCGTATCGATACTCGTCAGTGCATTTGTTAAATTTACAAATCGCACTGCGAAGCAATTCACAACGCCGGTATCTTTGTGCTTCTTCATAGATTGTCTTATATTTGTTTTCACCGCTCACCGCTTGCCACCCCGTAAACCGCGCCGCAATTCGCATCGCTGTTAGCTGTGGCTCAGTTAAGGATCGCAATATGAATAGATCCTAATTTAAGTGAATTCTATGCAAAAATGATATTTATTCAAGACATCATAATAAAAATTTAAATCTTCTGTGTAGTTGTTTATAGTTGGTATTTTATCTCAAAATAGGGACAAGATATTCTATATATGCCATCAGTGCCTTAGAAATAATCGCATGGATAGGGATTTTTAAAAGGTCTCCATATCAGCAACTTGATGTAAACTTTAATGTAATAATATCGCAACGCATCAAGTATGTTTTTATATTATGTATGAAAATATGTAGATATTGGAATCTATTGAATAACAAAAATGATGAAATAATTGATAACGCTGAGATAAAACCGAATCTGCGTGATTTTGTTGCATTTGTTTTATAACAACGAAATATGACGTCAATAAGTATACACGTAGTGCTCTTATTCCGTCAAACATCTAAAAAAAATATTAATCATTAAGAATAGAAACATTTTTTAGGCCAGAGTAGAGTATACGTTTCACCTGATGTAAAGTGACTGACCGCAGCCCATGAACTTAGACAACATCAGAGTGTCGCAAATGCCTTGCCGACATGAAGGAAGAAGATTATTAATGATGGGAAATTCGGAGAGGAGTAGAATAGGATGGGAAAAGAACGGGCTGGGAATTTAGGCCTCAGGGCCCCCGCTTACTATACGAAACAGTGCTATACTGCTTGACGCCGTAATTGCTCGAGGGGGGGTATTAACACTGTGCCCATCGTGAAATGCTCATCTCCCACTCTTTTGTTGCTGAAGATGTTGTGCAGCAGGATTATCCTTAATGAAATGGGGTGAGGACAAACGTATAACCTGTCGCCACACGGGTAACATGATTCTACCACAGGGCCCTCGCGAAAACCGCACGCAGAAACTAAATACCTGCGGCTTCTGATCATATGTAATATTTATAGGCTTGTTGACCTTGAATTTATAGACTTGAGATTGTATCTACGATACAAAAATTATAAAGGTCGCGAAAGTATGACATCACAAGTCTAATACGAGTGTGGGATGCCTATACAGAATGAAACACTTATTCGAATTATAGAAGCGATTGTACTTAACGATTAGTTTTTAGATACCTAATGCTCTTTTTCGTATCAATATGTTTTCTTTACCTTTCTCGTGGTCATTAATGTTTTATTTACACCCCATTCCCCATTGAGCTGTTTTCCTTTCTAGAAAATTTCTAGAAAGAAGGAATATACTGAAATAATTTATTATACACAAAAAAAAATTGTTGGTGGCATTAAGGCTTCAAAACCATCTCCTACGAGTAATATTAAACAGAGATTAACTGAATACAAGAAAGTCGTGGTGTAGAATATTAAAGTTTATATTAAAAATACTCGTTTAAAAACATATAGAGACAGATTAATAAAAATATAATTAATGAATAGATGTTACAACATAAATATCATACCAACTCGCATTTAACTAATTATAGAAATATTTTTATTTTCTAACAAAAAATATATAAAGTAAATATAAGGGGAACATTAATAAGAAATCGCTAAGCTTTTGGTGACCTACTTAACTGGAAAATGTCTTAGTACAATAACAGGAATACTTCGTTTTTTCACAGAAATCCCTCCCTGTATACTCTACTAGAATTAATAGTTAAATGTACTCTATATACTTTGCAACTAACAATTGTGTATTGTCAACAGAGCAAAGCGTAGATAACATTACAACAGCTTTTCTGCAATATTGTGCTGTATTCTTAACCCATTGATATCGCATTCTTTTTTCGATGCATTGCTTATCTTTTAAGGCCTTGAGCAAATAAGCTCATGGGCAACGGTGTTCATTTTATATCGGTGAGTTGCAAACTTTTCAGTTTGTATATCTACTGTAAAAACGGCTGTAATAAAATAAAACTTATGAAGATTTCGTACTTACGTTCAATAGGTGCTTGTGGTATTTCTGTCATATCTGCTGCTACCTGCAAACATAATGTACCTAACAGTATATCCAAAAATTGTAAAAGTAATATTTCGGTTAAAAGTTAATTTTATAGTCAACTTTTTCAGCATTAGTTTCTGAACAATTGATGTAACACACTACTTAAATTTTTGGTGAAATAATAAATCTATATTTTTCAGTTAGATAACGCGCGCGCATGAAACCATAACTAACTTTATAACTACTCAAAATGTATTTTCACTGAAAAAATATTTCTAGTAGGTAATCTGTCTCAATATACGTCGCTCCAATTTCTAAACACTATAAACTAATTAAAATAATTAAATATAGTGATTAAATAGTTATATTATTTACCTGAATAGTTTCACGACCGTCTTAAAATACACGACCAATTTGTACACTGGCTCAAGATTCACTAGTTTGAAATTCGAACTATATTTGTTTTGTTGTTGTAAAAAGCCACCAATACCAAGCGCGATGCGCTTGCGTAATGGAAAATAAGACATATTCTAATTAAGCTAAGATCTAGCATATTAGATTGCTATTAAAACTACTCAATATATGTGGAGGTGTATATCATCAATGTGAACTTTTGTAACATAATTTATTTGTTACATTCTCTGTAAATCGAGTTTCCATTTCTATTGTTAATTATTTTTTGTAAAAATTCTAAGATGACAAATAAAGCAAACCGATAATTGAGTCAGGTAAACCTTTATTTATTAGCAAGTTTTGTTATAAGAACTAGATATTAAACTGATAACTTTTTGACAAAAATATAACTGACTTCTTCACACAAAAAGTAGCAAATAACTTTTATTTTATCTTTATTAAAATGTGTACAAAGTCCGTGCAAAACCATGTTTAATTTAAAATAGGCAAAGGCAAAATAAAATAAATATTTTTTTATTTTCTAATTTTTTGTGTTTGAAAGTCAGTTCTAATTATTTTCAAAAAGTTATTGCATTTCCATTTTTAGTGACCTATGAAGGGTTATCACATCAAAGCTTGTCGCAATTCAGACTTAGAGTTAGAATTTAATGGGTATATACATACATCATTAAACCTTAACCGCAGAGCTTATTCTGTTGATTTTCGAGGAGTTCTTCGACATGGATGATCAGACTTAAACCAAATTTCTATGGGACTACGCTGACACGCTACTCTTTCGAATGCAAAACGTCCATAAATGCCGGGAGAATGCGCTTACATACACTGTGTGCAGTGTGTCCTAGCCTAAATAAAAAAAAATAATTTCATGCATTGCATTCTTATTATATGGCCCCGTACCTTTTAAAAACATCTCTGGTATCACTTAATCCTTATCAAATCCAAAATTAAAGAAAGAATTAGTGGTAATTTAAAAAAATGACTATCCACAAGTACTTTGTAAAGTAAAAGGTAATGTTTGAATATTAAAAAAAATAATAATAAAATTTAAAAAAATGTGTATTGTCGATGAATAAATGAAGATTTATTATTATTATAACTCGGCATGAGTCACCACAACACACCTAAATTTTAGTAAAAAAAATTGCATTTAATGCGCGTGTTCAAGCAAATAATAAAAGTTTTTAATTCATCAAAATCAAGCCAGGTTTCCTAAAGATAAAGCGTTCTAAAGTTTCACCGCTAATTTTAATTTTTGTATCTTCCACCGTCCGCGTATGCGTGTGCTGATGTTTAGGTGGGCAGACAAAATACACATAGCCATACATATACATATCACTCCGTCTTCCGATATGAAGTATGCGTCTGCCGATATGAAGAGGGGAAAGAAAGCATAAAATAAAAAAAATAACTAAATTATTTTAAATCATTTACCGTAAGTTTTTTGTTTTCAATTTCGGGTTGAAAAAAAATTAATGGACAAATATAAAATTATCGATAAAAATTAAAGTTAAATTGGCCCAGCATGTCATAACATCCTTTGTGTTACGTATGAACATAATATGAAGTATTGTTGATAAGTCCACTATAATTTAATCTCTGCAAAAATCAAAATTAAATTAAATTTTCTAAACATGAAAAATTAAAGCATCCTTGTTATAGCTAGATATTACATCAACACATTTTAAATTAATTTGATTAATTTTAAATAATTTCCTAAAGGTTCAAAATTTGGTCGATACTGTTGTTATGTAATTATGATTTTTATCAGGTGCAAAATCACATATGTATATCCTTATTAGAGGAGACCTGTATTTTAATATATCTTTATTTTTGATTTTGTTTTAAGTATTGGCAACTACCGATAGGGTACGTTCATCGTAATTCGTACGGGACTCGTTAGTCTGGATAGCTATTATTATTTTAGTCTGTGAACAGACCGCGCGTTCTAAGGTATGCGATCGTATAGGTATTTCTACGCCGTTCTAAATGCTGAGGATATATTATTTTGTATACACTGGCATGGCGGCTTGGATATTACGTCATATTTTAACATTTTATATGACAAAATGTAATTAAATCAAGATTAAATGTACAAACATTTGATGCAATTACTAAAGATTTACGATAAATATATCGATTTGCGCATCTTATCCCAGCTTATCGATTTACCGATTCGCCGCAACGAACAACTCTAACCTATGTCACTCGTGTTGAGCTCTCACTCTTTTGAGTTTTCATTTCGGACTTTGGGGTTTCGTTTGAACTGAACCCACTTTTTCTTCCTGAATGTGTTACGCCGAGTTATAGTTTACGTGTTTTTTATTTTTATTTAAAATTAGTTAGTGTAAGTGAAATTGACGAATATCAGTGTTTTTCTGTTGTGAGTCATATAAAAAGGGACACCATTTTGTTGTAGGACTGTCGGGCTCAAGATCTAAGGCTTCAACATCTTCAGCCATGAACAGTAACAACATGTTTAAGTTCACCATCAAAACTTTGGATTCGGCGGACCACCCGTTCGAAATGGAAAGAGACGTGAGTATAACTATGCGACCCTATTTACTTAGTTTATTATTTTAGGTTACATTTACCTACTATAACCAAATAAAATAATAGGTACCTAACCAAATTTACCCAAATTATGTAACCAAATTTGTATTAGTTCTGCTAGGCGTGATAGATAATTATCTTTAAAAGACATATTAAATCATATAGATGATTACACTTCATGTTTGTTAAAATACCTTGAGAACAAAGCCACTTTTATGAGAATTAAACAGTAAACAGTTTCATAATAATTTCATAATATTGAACATTTTATGTGTAACTTTTATTCTTGAATGCTTTGATACTTGAAAGAAACTTGCGAAAACCTTTCAAGAGCATTTCCTAGAATTACACCTCTCATCTTTCTGTAAACATGTTGTTACTTTGAATTATAGATATTTGCTTTTACTATTGACAAGGTGTTAGGTTGTGTGCTTACAATTTAAATTGAAACAAAGTTTATCTCATTTTTCATATTAGGAAAAATAAATTTAACAATATATGACAAATGATTTTTAATATTTACTGTTATTGATAGACCTAATGCAATGTTCTCACAATGTTTATAACAATCATTTTGAATTATTCAATTGAATTTTTCAATTCAAGTACCTTTAGCCTATTGTATTAATTAACATAAGTATAAGATTGCTGAGCTCATTAATAGTTCAAAGATGCTTGCGGCCTGCGTTTTATACCCATAGTCCTTCTACTTGGTTCTACTGTTGCTATTATGTGGCACATCTTATAATTGGTGTATATGTATTGTAATATTTATTTCTTGTGAATACAATGGGAACCAAATAGATTGACTATAGGCGACATGTCTTTGTCTGCTGTGCAAAAGAAAACGCACCTGCTCTTGTTTTTTAAACTGCTATGTGGTTTTTATATGTATGGTACAGAATAGAATTGGTAAAGGTGAGGTGGTGAAGGGACAGAATCTAGAGTATGGGAATTGAGAAGAATATTCTAGATCTTTTATTATTTACCAACCAATTGTGTAATGTAGGTTTTTTATTTTTATTATATATATTTTTTATATATATACTAGCCTCCATCCCACGGAACCATTTGATTTTCAGGGATAAATCATTCAAGTAATGTTAATCCATAATATAATCAGCAATTGTGTAAATTTTCATCTCAATCCATGCAGTAGTTTTGGAGGAGTAGATGTTCAAAGAAGCAGACAGATAGACAGACAGACAGACAGACAGACATGAAAGAAAAAAAATATTGATTTGCCTTCTGTATCCCTTATATTAACGCCCTGTATTAAAATTTGCCCAATATATCCAATGTACAAATTCGGACTTGCTACGATTTTATTATATGTATTGATTACATAAAAATAAAATAGACTGAGTTTTGGTAATTATTGTCACTCATCATCTATCACTCCAATGTGACAAACACTTGTATTTATTTTATCGCTTGTTACCAATATCACTAATGGTCATTTTCCATAATGTATCAATGATTATGGATAGATTGTTATGTCAAATTATATGACAATAGGTAGACAAAAGTCATAGCAAATGTATTCATCATTAGCATATTGAAATCAATGTAAGAGCAAATAGATACTTTTCTCTAACTTCAGTAAGCAAAACAAGGGATAGATATAATATTGAAAACGGCCGTAAATGTTCTTGTTGATATTCCTGTAAATCTGGATAAAATACTACTATGGGAGATATCTATATTAGTGTTGGAATTAAAAGTTTATAATATCAAAGTTTACAGGAAATTGAGTAGGAATAAGTAATAATAACACAACATAAGTGAGAATTATATGAAATTTAGTAAAACACAATGGCCACATTTTATTAAAATTGTATGTTTTAGGAGTATTTCTCACTTTATTTATGTTTACATTTTCTCTACAAAATAAATACTGCTAAGTAATTTTTTATTGGAATTTTACTATTTCTTATAATATTTTAGATAAACTAAATTTAATTGGAGAATAACTTCATAAAATTATTATTTTAGTATATAAAAGAAAATTTCATATCAGTCAACTACCAATAGTAATTGAAAATCCAAATAAGACTGCTGTGCTTTAATTGCAACGCAAAAGCATCCTCAGCTGGTTATCTGCTCTGCAAATGAAACAGTACTTCCATTGCATCTCATGTGTTTTTAAGTATTGTTTTAGTTAGAGGGATCAAATATGACAAGGTTCTAATGGTAGCATGATATTATTCAGAGAGATATTGAAGGCACTTATCCCCAATGGATATATTATCTACACTAATATTATAAAGAGGAAAATTTTTTGTTTGTTTGTACTGAATAGGCTCAAAAACTACTGAACCAAAATAATGAAAGTAAAGCCGCCGGGAACAGCTAGTGGGACATTATATTAAGAGCTAATTCACATTTTCCTTACCTAAATGAAAATTGGAGAAAAACAAAGATTTAACCATTAAAAGTATGAGTAAATATTACTGGTATTATGTTACACATAAAATGGTTTCTATTGGTAACTTTAATAAGCACTTAAATTGAATATATCTTTGACTATACATAGGGTGTGTTTGTGTTGAGATTGACTAGTGTGTACCATCACCAAATAGATGTCATGTTTGTTAATGTAATCTGTTAATGCTAGCATATCTAAGGTAGTATATTATGCTGTGTGTACTAATCCTGTACTGTTTACAATAAATGCGCAAGTTTGTATGCACAATTAGTGTTCATTTTGTGCTACCACAATTGTTCTAGTCTACCTACAAAGTTAAAGTGGAGGCTTGGATCCAAAAACACAGATTGATTGTTGAGAAAATCTGAAAAATTGAGTATTTGAAAATTATTATTGTACAATATTAGTGTGTGTAAAGTCTTTCTACTTTTTGACACTTGGACCCCTCGCCCACAAGCTGCTTTTTGTGACGTTTGTATCGTTACAGTGTAGTGCTAGTGACTGTAGTGCGTTGCAAATGCGAGTGTAGCCCGTTAGTAGCGATGCTGACGCGCGATTGCATTGCTCCTAGAAGATCTATAATTGACTTGGTTTTTGTGAAACAGATACTAAGTACTTCTACATAAAATTATATTATAACTAGTTTTCCGTCCGCGGCTTCGCTCGCGTGGACCCGGCAATTCGAATTTTTCTCGCCGTAAAAACCACGCTTGAACTTCAACGAACATTTAAAAAAAAGAATTGTCCAAATTGGTCCAGTCGTTGTTGAGTTATGCACTTACCAACACATTTTGCGATTCATTTTTATATATATTATAATAACAATATTTTATAGCAATAATCGTTGGTTATGTTTAAAGGCATGATGTTTAGATTAATGAGATGTAATCTAAAGTGAGCTATAGCCGACTAAAACTATAAGTTTTATGAATCCAATCTTAAAAATCATTTTGAAGTTATTTATTCTTAGGCATTGATTTTGTTATTAATAAAATAAGAAACACTTTTCATTACATTATCAGTGCTTCAATTATGCTAATTCATTAATTATTATCTTCACCTATGCATAAATAATAATAAAAAAAAAACAGTATAAATGGTTTTGTTTCTTTTGTCCCCTAGAGCACAGTGTTACAACTCAAAGAGAAGATTCAGGCACAGATGGGCATCAACATCAATATGCAGAGACTTATATTCTGTGGCAGAGTCTTACAGGACGATAAAAAGCTTACTGAATACAGTAAGTATTATGTTCTACTGTCAAGAAAAAAAACTTAATGAAAATAAAAAAGAAGGATGACTATAACATAAAAATATAAGTTGAAGTTTTGTATGAAGTTGTATTTTTTTGATATTATGTATGTATACTAATTTTTAAACATTTTCTCGAAGATGTGGAAGGCAAAGTGGTGCACCTGGTGGAGAGGGCGCCCCAAAGCATGCGCTGCCCCACTCGGCCCACGGCGGCCGGCAGCAACCTTGCGGCGCGGCCCATGGAGGGCGCTTCACGGGACGGGCTCAACGTGAGTACACCAGACACTCCCTCTAGATGCGCCTGACCACCTGATGCAGCGACCCATACATGCGCTGCCCCACTCGGCCCACGGCGGCCGGCAGCAACCTTGCGGCGCGGCCCATGGAGGGCGCTTCACGGGACGGGCTCAACGTGAGTACACCAGACACTCCCTCTAGATGCGCCTGACCACCTCATGCAGCGACCCATACATGCGCTGCCCCACTCGGCCCACGGCGGTGTACGACATTATTAAAAATCTTTTAATGGCGTCCAAGTGCGAGTCAGTTTCACGAAGGTCACCGTGTCTTTCGAAATTAACAAAAAATAAGGTTTGTTGTATAGAAGTCTCCTGAAATATCATTTTTTTTTGTCAATCTTTCAAATGGTTAAGAGAACATCCAGGTGACCTGGGGGTCCTGTTTAAGAATTCTGATTACTTATTTATCTTTTATCTTCTATAATAAGAGTGTGCATTCTATTTATAGTTTATCAAAGCATTAATATAAACAATTTGTTACAGCCCCACGGGCCCTCAGCGACGGCGAGGCGTCTGGACACCCTCAAAGACATCATACGCAGCATTCGACTCTGCCTCAGACATTGCATGCAGAACAAGGTATGTATTATTACTGTGCTCCTATGTTCACCCGTGTAACCAAAGATCTTGAATGTCAAAGGCAAAAAATACACATAGGCAAATGAAATACGCGACCAAATATGGTTTGAAACAATCTTACGTCAAAATCTTATTTACCTTTTAAAAGTGTATTAAATCTGATTATTTTTTCTTGTAACGTAACATTTGGGCACAGAAAATGACGCCATAATCTACTTTAATTATTTTATTTAAAAAAAATTACGGATTACAACAAAAAAATGCACAAAATAACCACCACTTAAAACAGGCCGGGTTGCTATGGGTTCTCTCGAAAAACACAATGGTAATATGAAAGTACATCATTCACTGTCTCTTTCTCTCTCAGGTGGTTTGCATTTAACTATCTTCTTGTGTAGCGAAAATATTCAAGATCTTTGCGTGTAACCCATAAAATAGACTTGACGACCGATGTCAGTCATGGTGGTCAATCTCAAGTGAAACCAGTCGCGATGCAGAAGATATTGCATTTAATCTCATAACCTGATGTAATGGCAGAGTAAACGAAATTATTTATTCATTTTAATTGTATTGTGTGTCAAATTATCGTTTAAATGTCCGATACAGCTTCTTTGGGGGGAGGGCAACAAATGATCCCTTAACAGTCAGGCCAACTGTGTCAACGCTCAGACCCATAATATTAATATTTTTCTACACTTCTACACTAATATTATATTATACTTTAGCACTTTTTGTGTCTCGATGCAGAAAAGTACATATTGCCGTAAGCGCGATTCTTCGAAATTTCCTCTCACCGGTCTCTTACATCTATAATGCGATACTACAAAAATATATATATCTTTTGGGTTATATAATACGCAAAATTAAACATTATTTATTTAAAAATTTAGTTTATGTTCACTCTTCGAAATATATAAGCAGAAAATATTAACTACAACACAGACTCAAACAACATATTATTATTATATCACAGTCACCCTTTGTGGGGTGTCCCAACCCGGTTTTACGAAATGTAAGTTAATTGATCAAAGGGAACTGAAATTTAATATTGCATCCGAATATCCGGTGCGCTTTGTATACGTTTGATGGAACTGCACACAACAGATATCCCCGTTTTGTACGACGAATTTATTGAAGCTAAAAATACATACAAATATTTCAATATCGGCGGTATCAATTATTTCGTTGTACAAAATATTTCAATACAAGCGGTTTCAGTTATTTGATGTGCAAAGCTTTATTTATAGCAATGATACACATTTATTTAATCAATGGTATTTACAATTTCAAAGTTTATAGATATGTTACTAGTGCGTTTATTTTGAGGATTGCCAATGTGTGATGGTTTACTTATATTTTCGCGGTAATTTGGTTGAAAATGTTACTATGGAAAAAAAATAAAAAATAAATGTTATATATATGGTTAGGTATGCCAAATCGCTTGAGATTTGTCTTAGCTTGTATCTAAACAAATAAACTAGTTTTTTGTTGTCAAAAAGGCCTAGTAGTTTTCATTTTACATTTTAACTTCCAAAAAATTTCGAGCCCCCGTTAGCAGTCACGGGACCGCTTGTGACGTCAAAGATCAAAGCACCGCGCGGGTCGCGCTACTTCGTAGAAAATGTAGTACGTGTTATATATTACTCGGTACATATTTTTTTTCCGCGCATTATAGAGGATAATTATTAAAGTCTAAGGGAAAACTGAAAATCTTCCTAAATAAGTTGGATTACTTAACGGTTGCCAATGAAGAATGTTAACAAATTTTGATTTTTAGCTTTTCATATTGTTTTTTTTAACTCAAAAATACTGTTGAAAAAATTATTTTGTTACGTTAATTAGTTTTTGATTTATAAGCAAAACAAATCGTAACCGCCCGACGCGGCGATTGCGGCGTTGTGACGTCATAAAACAGACAGCTCATGCGCTCGCTATAGCGCTTCCCACACGTATTATAGTTGCTGCGAAGTAGCGCGGCCCGCGCGGCGTCTGTTTTGTGACGTCACAAGCGGTCACGTGACTTTAGCGGAACTCGAAAGTTTAAAAGCTTATAAAATGAAAACTACTTGGTATTTTTGACTGCAACAAAAAACAGTGTATTTGTATAGGTATAAGCTATACTGTAACAAACTTTCAACCTATTTGGCAGACCTAGTAACATTCTCCATTATCTTTAGATAAACTTTGGATTAATTGCCGCTGTATTGTGAGGAATATAAAAATATCTTATGCAAATACTAGAAAAAATACTTAAAAAGACTAGATATAAAGCAAAGTGCTGGCCCTGATAATATTCCAGCAATATTTTGTAACAAAATGAGATGTTTCACTTACTTTAATCTATCCATACTTTACAATATTTTCTTGCAAAAGAGTAGCTTCCAAGAAATCTGGTAAGGAGATTGAATCTTTCCAATATATAAGATGGTAATAACGCTGTAACAAGTAAAGCTTTGTATAATGTTATTATTATCTTATATCAATCTTCTCCGCCATGTTGAAAGTCTTTGAGATTTTAATTTATTTTTCCATCTTTTATCGTATGCCAAATTGTTTAACATCTTTTAATACACTGACATACAATATATTTGAGCAATCCCTCTTTTATCATTATATAGATATTGTTAATTTGTAAAGCTCGTTATTGGCGTATTGTTATGCTTTAGAATAAGAAACCAAATTGTAAGCTGTGAAGTTTTCATAAATAAATAACTAGAGATGCAAAATTAAAAATAAAACGTCGTGTGTAAAATTTTTTTACTCAAGTAAAAGTTACATCAAATTCAACTTTTGTTTTATAGTAAATTTTGTTTACAAATCGACATCTAACGTGAATAAGACCTAGTAAAATGACGACTTTTACACGCCAGAAACATTCCTCTGATCTTTTTCAGCCTTTGTCATGATCATATGTAGGGTTTGGGATTCTAAGTTCAATATTTTTGCAGGATCCGATAGCTAATTGGGTTCAAGGCTCGACCAGCGACGAAGAATCCGAAGGATGGATGGTAAGCTCAACATCAACTATTGATTTATGATTACAATTATGATGATTATTTTTATCCAATATGTATGATTGTTTTTTTTTAAAATAGTAAAAGGGGGAAGTTGACAAGTTTATTATGAGATTTATATTCGAAATACATACTCTAGTAAAGTAAGGGATTCATCACCTGACCCTCGTATTTATCCATACGTTGGATTTGGTACAACGTTATCAAAATAATTTCATGTAGTCCATTGTTATACGGCGAATTTGAAAAACACCATGGCAATTCAATGTCTTATCCAATTTTCACCCTTAAATAAACAATAGATCGGAGTTACATAACGAGTGGAGCGACTAGGTATAGATAGTGCCATCCACGACGACGCGTTCACCTGTTTTTGAATTTGGAAATATTTTACTATGACCGCAATACTTTGTCCTGATTAGTCTATTTATTTTAGTGTGCGTGTTAACACACGGGTAATGAGCGTGTACCTAAAAACTTCACACAAACGGAAGCTTGCATACATATACTGTCAACGATTGAGAAGATGGGCGTGTCGTCTTCGTGGATGAATTTATCTAAATTATATTTTAATAACAATTATTTTGTTTGCAGAGTCCTGAGCCGTCGAGTTCATCATCAGATTCTGACAGTGACGACAGGTAAGCAAATTTAATTTTTACCCTGTTATAAATAAAATTCAATATACCTCACTAAATGTTGAAATCTTTTTCTTTAATAACCTTATTCTTGATTTATCGACAATAGTTAATGAATTTTACACGGATGGTGGATTTTTTTTAATTGTCCGTCTCCAAGCTAGCATCAGATTTACTCTAGAACAAAGCTTGTGGTCATTGGTTAACGCACGTCACGCGCACCCAACAACAATGATACAAAGATCGAACCCACGCCCTCCGGAGCAATAGACCACATCCACTGCGCCTCCGGGTCTTCGAAAATTAACGCCGTTTCTTTGCCGCCAGTCGGTCCAGACACTCCCGGCCAGTGGACTTCGCGAGCCTGCTGGACGAATTGCGCGACCTGGAGATCGAATTCAGACCCTACCGAGACCTCTACATGAACTACCTGCGTGACGCCAGTAACAGCGGGGTAAGTGACTTATTTTAGAATTTTAAAAATAATGAATGTGTGCGTGTGTGCGTGTGCGCGTGTGCACGTGTGCGTGTGTGTGTATGTTTTTATGAAGCTGTGGGCAAGCGGAGCGTGCGGTTCACTTGATGTTAAGTGTAACGAGTAGCGATACAAATGAGGAAGTTTCATGATACATATTTGATTTTAGTAGATTTACTGTATCTTTATTAAAATATAGGTCAACACATAAAAATCATTGATTTTTTTTTTAAATCAATCAATAAATTACTTAGACAACAACAAGGTGAAATTGCTATTGTCCACCTGAAGGCCGACTGAATCTCTTAAGTCTTAATACGAGAAATGTAAAATTTTACTCAAAGAAAAAATTCCTTTATTTTTGATACGAAAGAAAGCTAGCTTATTATTACCTTTCTACACTAATATTATAAGGAGGAAAACTTTGTTTGTAATGAATGGGCTCAAATACTACTGGACCGATTTTAAAAATTCATTCGAAAGCTATATTCTCCACTAGTAACATAGGCTGTATTTTATAGGCTACTAGCTGTGCCCCGCGGTTTCATATCCCCCGCGTATATCCGTTTTCCTTGTTCCCGTGGGATGTCCGGGATTAAAAGCATCCTATGTCATTCTCCTGGTCCTAAGCTCCGTACGAATTTTCTGCCGAATTGGTCCAGCAGATCTCGAGTTATGAGTGTTGTAACAAACTCGACTTTGTTTTATATATAGACTAGCGACCCGCCCCGGCTTCGCACGGGTGCAATGCTGATATACTAAATACGCTACAGAACTAACTGTGAACGTTGTTTATAAAAAAACATAGCGGCCCGCTCCGGCTTTGCACGGGTTTAAAATATGTAACTCACTGAAAAAATGATAAAATCAATCCAATAGATTTGATTTATTCATTTACTGCCCGTAGCCCGCACGCGTTTTTGGAGTACTTAAAACAATTCCCCTTTCCTTATCTTTGGAATATCTTTTATACACAATATTTTCACTTTTTTTACATTTTTACTTTTTTTTTACATTTTTACAATTTTTTAACATTTTTACTTTTTTTTACATTTTTACCTATTTATTTTACAACAATAATTAATATATTACAGAATATCTTTATATACAACGTTCACAGCACGCTGCCGCCGCGCCGCGTCGCCGTAAACGCTACGTTCCGCAATTTTTAAATCTGTACATCTTCAAAAATATTGATTTAAATCAGATGCTGTAAAAGGCCAAATAGATCTATATTAAATCAACAATGTATTTAAGGTATTTAATTGAATAAGGATTAATGCTGTATTGGTTAAAATCGCTTCGAATATTAGTCATTATTTGTCGTAAAAAGTAAATGTTATTGTGGGATATCCATAAGAGATAGACATATACCATCGCGGAGTTTTCTGTAGACCTTTTCATTGTGTACAATACTTAGTACATTATTTTGATAAATCTCGTAGGATTCAGCCTGCGTTTGCAATGTAAGCGGAAAAAATGTAATTATTTGCGACATCACATTAGAAACCTCAAAAATAACAGTATTTGTCCACTATTTAATGGATGATATTATACATAAAAACCTTCCTCATGAGTTACTCTATCTATTAAAAAAAACCGCATCAAAATCCGTTGCGTAGTTTTAAAGATTTGAGCGTTCATAGGGACATACAACATGACACATGACAGAAAAAGCGACTTTGTTTTATACTATGTAGTGATATATACATGCTACGGGAGCGAAGCTGCGCGGATCAGCTATTCAAAAATATAGTAATGTTCTTTGAGTAAAACTCGCTATCTATAGTATTAAGAGTACCTTTCTTCGCTTAAAAGGCCATTGTTAAGTTTACAATTACGCTTCGCGTTATTTAATACGAGAGATTCTACTTTCCAAGAAGTGCTTCAAAGCGTTGTGCAATCGCCTTTTCCTGAAATATATTGCAAAGATTTCATGTTTAAGCATAATTCACTTCAAACGAGATCATATAATTTTCTACTATATTTCATTCTTGGAATACAAGGGAATGGTATAGACGTAATAAAATAGAAATATCTTTATTCATGTAAACTCTTTACAAAGTATTTATGAATAGTCATTTTTTAATTTACCACCAGTTCGGAAAGTCGATTCTATCGAGAAGATACCGGTAAAAACTCGATAGTTACTCTTTTCAACAGCCACTTTGATTACATTTTAATTATGGTTTACAACTCCAAAGACATACAGAATAATACATAATGTCATACGTAACACCTATCCTGCATTGATTTGGTGACTAATATATTCCAAGGATTTTTATCTTCTAATATTGATACTATAGTATGCTTTTTAGAACCAAGGCATCTTTAATAAATTTTTAATTTTGACATTGGTAATTTAATGATATCTCGAGGAGTTTTATTATAGAATCGTATATCTTGCCCAATAAAAGAATTTTGAACTTTTTTAGGACGAAACGTTAGTATACGTTAGGATCTATTGTACTCAACCGTTCTCTTACTTGTTGATTCTTATATTAGTTGGAAGGGACGACTTATTGAAAGTTCTCAAATAACGAATTGGAAACATAAAATATATTTCGAAAGATTGGGACTGTTGTATGTAGCCAGGTTAACTTGTTTATTCGATATAAGTTTCATCTTCATTATCATTAACTAGCTAATAGCATAATATTATTCAAATAGCCTATAAAATATAGCCTTTGTCACTCGTGGATAATGTAGCTGTCGAATGGTGAAAGCATTTTTATATTCGGTCCAGTAGTTTTTGAGTTTGTTCATTACAAACAAACAAATAAACAAAGCTTTCCTCTTTATAATATTAGTGTAGATAAATCGAAAATATCGTTTTATAATTCTTAAATTGACGTTTTCGAATCTCTTCCACGTCTTTACCATTCCTTCTCATAACGTCCTCTACCTGATCTATATTTTTCTGAACTATCATAATGCCCTATATCTACAAGATCATATTATCCACTTATAACGCTACACCCTGTATAACATTTCTCAAATATTATTGATGCACAATTAAGAAATCGTGAATTTCCTCAAGTACGCGTTGAAGTCGAATGTTCTCGGTGGTGCCTGCGCATTATAGAAACCGGATTTAGTTTCTCTTTGTTCTTTGAAGAAGTTTAAAGCAAATGCGAATATACTTTTACTAGGCAAGCATGCAACGCCCTAGGCCGCGTATCGCTTTCCATCAGTCGAAATAGCGGTCTAATGTTTGTCTACCCTTGTATAAAAAATGCATAATGCATTGAAGGTTTTCTTCTTAAAAAGTTCCTAATGCTATTTTATATGTCTCAATAGTTTGTGCTCATAATTTCGATCAAAATTCAATAGCCGTATATGTGTACATTCGGTGGCAATCTTGCACCGTCCATTACAGAATCAAAGGCCGGGCGAATATGTTTTATTCTTGCTGTCGGAAGCGGGATGCAATCAATAATTCCGAGTCGACGCCATGACAGGTGTGTAATCCCTGCTAGCTGCAGCCTCTGGGTAACCAACCCACCCCAGATTGCATCAAATTACTCGCCCGGATTTATTGATTACCTGCGCGATTACTATTGGGTTATTACAATATTGCAATCTCCCACTCCATCAATTAATGAGCGTATAAACGATCTCCCGACCCGGCTTCGCACGGGTGCAATGCTGATTCTAAATACACTACAGAAAAACTGAGCGTTGTGTATAACAATTAGTAATTTATTTTGTTAATCTCGTAGGGTTCAGCCTGCGTTTGCAATGTAAGCGGAAAAAAAAGATAACGACATCACATTAGAAACCTCAAAAATAACATTATTTAATGGATGTTATTATACATATAAACCTTCCTCTCGAACCATTCTATCTATTAAATAAAAACGCATCAAAATCCGTTGTATAGTTTAAAAGATTTAAGTTTACAAAGGGACATAGAAATAGAGAAAGCGACTTAGTTTTATACTATGTATTGATGCATGTTTGAATGTCAATTTACGAGACACGAATTTCAGTTGACGTATTCTAAGAAGTTCCCAATTTCGCGTCACGTTGTTTCGAGAGCTCCCGAAAGGTTTCTTTGCGTAAGGTTTTACAAAAGTTTATTTAGAAATACAGAAAACGTTAGTTACTTATATCACATTGTTTGTACTTAGAAAGGAAACGATTACTTTTACACGTTAAGTAAATAGGTGCTTTCGTAACGAGTGATAATAGAATTCGGCTTGCTTCATTTATATTTTATACGTTTTTCTATGTCACATGTAGACACATGTTTCTAAGGAACGGGCCAAGAAAAAGCGGCCGGTGCACTTGTTGCTTTTTGCGAAAGTGTGAGTGAAACGTTTTGGTACTAGTACACTAGTGTAATGCCAACTTGTTGCACACGTGTGTCTGTGAGGGTGTAAATAAGTCTTAACCAATAAGCGGCCGAGGTGATGACAGATATGTGTAAATATTTGGAGCATTGTTAATGTGATAAATTTTCATTTACGAAACAAATGGTAGTTATTTAGAGACGTTTAAGTAAGTAGCTAGTTTTACAGTAGGTATATTATAATTACTTTTTTTGTTATGTATTATCTACTTCGGTTCCTATTGCAATCTGTGCTAACAGTTATACTTTTTTCAATTAGTCACTTCTTGTTCTTTCTGCAACGTCTCAACCCTACGGAAAGTATCAAGACGGTCTGTCTGGCTGGAATACTTGTTGCTTTACGTTAAAGCGATATGTTTATACCGTAACCACAACTTGTTGATCGTTTGGAGATATTCTTAGGCAATCGGCGCTCATTAGCGCTTTGCTGTGTATAAAGACGTCAGCATGTTTTTTTTACATAGAAGTAGGGAGCAAACGAGCAAACTATCCACCTGATGGTTAGTGTTTACCGCCGGCCATAAGCACCCGTAATACCAGGGGTCTCATGGGTGTGTTGCCGGCACTTTAAAGAGTGATATGCTCTTCTCTTGAAGGCCCCTATATCGTATCTACTCGGAAACACCGCTGCTGGAAGCTGATTCCAAAGTAATGTTGAAACAAAATACAATAATGCATGTACTGACATGCATTATCATGTTAATTGTTCGCATTAATCCACTATCTAATCCTTTAATAATCATGTTATTAAAAGTATGTAGCGGGTAATGATAATTTCAATTTTACAAAAACATTACTATCTGTTTACGATAGTGATAAAGATTCCACCACCTGATGTTAATCCATTGGCCGCCCGACGCTAATTTCATTGGTATCATGGCCTCCGGGCTCACCGTATGTGCACGTCGTGAACATGATGCTATCGATGTAAATTGCCCGTAGTTTAGTACCAAAAAGATACCTTCACCTTCGGAGAAAGGGTTAATTTCGATGCGATATATAATGGAATAATTCCACGTTAAACTTCAGGAAGGCTTATTTAAGTTTTTTGTCCTCGACCTCAAGAAAAAAATACCGATTTGCATACGTTTGCTGAAAATTCTTGTTAACAATTATCTCTGTTATTTTATCGTATTAGACAATAATAGATTGTTTTCTTGAATGTAAACGAGAGAGCGCCGCCTACGGTGAGCAGTAGGTGGCGATTAAAACTTTGAGAGCATCACTTCAATTAATGGACTTAGCCAATAAATAATGTTATCAATTTTGCTTGGAATTAGATAAATATTTATCTTTTTCGTAAAAACTTCGCATCATCGCAGGGGTATCACAGATAAGGCCAGAAATTTATCAAATCTATTGATGTATTTCTTTACTATTACAAAATCCTCTTTATACCTATTATTTTTTTTATTACTTTAAGAGATTAACCTTACGTGGCGGAATCCCTCAAAAATGAAAGGCATTCATGGAGTGTTTTCTGAATTTTCTTATTTAAATCCTTTAATGATAATTTTATGTCGCTTGGCTGATGTAAGAAACCATAGCACTATTAGGAATTTTAAGATAATTTTGCGATATATTGTCGCATTATTCATCTATAGTATGTATGTATCTACAAAAAAGTATGTTTAAGTCTGTCTATTAGTTATCTAGTTTTCATAGTAGCTTTGTTTCGCTTGGGACTACATGACGTAGTGTTTAAGGAATATTTATTTATATATTTAGAAGGATGCTTAGCATACAAAGAATGTAGAGAAGTCACGAATGTTTGGAGTGCAAAACTGATAAAATTATTCAACCTTACACAGATAGTCCTCAACGAGAGGTCGCTGATCCATCGTCAAGGGCACATTGACCGAGTCCGCGCCGCGTACCACCACTTTGCTCACGCCTACCACATCGTGAGCGATGTCAACCTGCTGCTCGCGCCTCAGGACTCGCGTCTCACTTCCGATGTGGTCTTCGATCAGGCTGCCCCGTCGTTTGCTCAGGTACGCGTGTAGTTTAGTCAACAGGCTAATGGTTAATAAAGTAACTTTCCTGCGATGTTGCGTATAACCAGGCCGACTTTTTTCATGATCAGTGGCTGACCGTAGCACATGAACTTTTACTACAGCATAGTGTCGCAGGTGCCTTGCCGGTGATTCGTGAGCAGCTAGTGACTTTCTTGCGATGTTAAGTATAAGCATTTTCATGATGAGTGACTCATCGCAGCCTATGAACATCTACAGCATCAAAATGTCGCCGGTGCCTTGCCGATTTGAAGGAAAGAAGGTGGGGGTTAAGGAGAGGATTATTGATGGGAAATTGGGAGAGGATGAGAACAGGATGCCCCGCTCACTGTACGAAACTTAGTGTTATACTCCTTCACGCCGATCTTCTGCTGGGGGGTGGTAATTACACCGGTACGAGCTTGGCCCAAGCGTGCAATGCTCGGCTCCCACTCTTTTATTGCTGAAAATGTTATGCAGTAGAATGACTCCATGTCGCCTCAACACCTATTGTTAGAAATGGGGTGGCAAAACATGTATTCTGACCCGTCGCCAAACGGGTTTTAACAGATGTTTGTTGCTGAGGCGATTTAACTCTTTATTATTTTAAGCCCTAACCCTTTATTAATTTATACTAATAAAACCTTAAGCGGAAAAGTATATCGTTAGGATTGCAACATATTACAAGAGTCTTTACTCATATCATTCTTTTTAGGTTTGCAATTGTATCATAATTTTTGCATTTTCTCAGGCGCATTTAGGTATCATGCAAAACCGCCCGTTCCCAATCAGGACTATGACGAGCCAAAACCGCCAACGCATCTTCGCCACACAAATCAGAAACCCGACTCAACCTGGAAACTCGGACCAAGCTGATGGTTCTGCTAGCCAAACCTCAGGCCAAAACCAAGCTACCGACTCTAATCAGACCAGCGCGAATCAAGCGCCAACGCCTGACGGATCCTCAGCCACTGATGCCAATCAAGCTGAGGGTACAACAGAAGCAGTTCAACCTCCCTCAGACGAATGCCAAGCTACTAACACGACTCAAACGCCCCAAACGCAAAACACAAACACCGCAACCAACGCTCCACCAAACATACACCCAGCGGGATTGAACATCGAGTACGATCCGATCACGGTTCAAGTGCAGATCGAGACGCGCGTTCCGTTCCCGTTTGAAGCGGTCATGAATTCCCTCGAACGCCGTGTGCAAAACCGTACACCGGGCCAGGATCCACCGCAGAACGGCACAACCCAACAGAGTGACCAGGAAAACCAAGAAAACCGGGACAACCAGGCGAATCAAGGAAACCAAACACAAAATGCACAGGCCGGGGCCGCCATGCGCGCCCCCTCCGTGGAACAGTTCCGAGATCTGCTGAGCCAGGTGCGACAAGGTAAGAACATTCCCTCTATAAAAATTTAAATGTATAAACATTTGTTCTTCAGTTTTCTTCCGGGACAGATTATTGTAATTGCATTTGTGGTGGTGAAAATAGATCGTCCTAGAAGCGTTTTCAAAAGAACAGAGCACACTAATGGAATTAGTCTTGAATAAGCTTTGCGGCTCTCCACCTTCATAGAATTCGATGCACACATTACACATACTGATTATTATGACTTAATATAGAATATGAACACTTATGGAGTGATAATTTTTTTCAAATAGCTAATGGTATATGTCCGAATTTAAAATTGAGCCAAAACTGCTTGATAACAGTGAAGTATACAAATATACATCAAACTCATATAATAACAAGGATCGTGTTAACATTGACGTTGCATAAAAAAATTGTTACAAATAAATGTTATAGGGTCCAAATATACGTTTTTATGAGGAAATTAAATCTAATATTACGACTAATAGCTACTACGACTACATTTTTGTCAGATTATGTTAATGTATCATTTTGATTTATCTCTAAAAATAACTAATTATTTCACACTTAATTATTTTGTACGGCATGGAAGGAAAAAGGAAGGTGTGGATTACAGAATAACGTGAAGAAAGCAATTAACTAATGATTATATCTTTGTTGCACCTACGGATATATAGGGTTCGTACGATGGAAAATTCTTTAATGAAAACATAAAATTTACAAAATAAATATTGCGAAATTCAAGAAAATATATGGAGGCTAGACATATATTAGTGTTTGCACGATGGTTTAAGCCTTACATGCATAACCTACCCATATTAAGAGTTTTGTAGGATAATACTGGTGTGATTTATTTTTTTGCACACAAGCTACACGATAAATTAGAGTAGAAATTATCGGACAGGTAAAAATAATAAAAAAATAAGTAGAGTAAAACATTTTTGAAAACTCAGATTGGATTTCGGTATTATTTTTTTATATGTTTTTTAGTGTTGATGACTTAGAAACACAGTTAACGTTATGATAACTTATACATAAGTATTATTTTTTTGAACCTAAATGTTCAACGAAAATAATATTTTGTTTTTTGTAGAACCCCAAACCGAACAAATAACGAATGACAAACGTGATGATGTTAGAAATGCACAAAAAGACGACCACTCTCATTTTTACAAATTATTGAAATACTTGCATGAGCAAGCTCAAGCCGAGAAGACTCACAGCGAAAACTTAAAAAAACCACTCATTGACCAAGAAATTTTCAGAACTTGCCAGCAAAACCTTGAATCGGATAAGCAAAACGAAAATGTTGTCCAAAACTTATCTTTAAATAATAATGAAAAGCCTGTACAAAATCTTAATAAAACACCGAAGACTGATGCATCTTCTCGGAATAAAATACAAAAGACTGAATCTCCTTCTCGTGTGCAAGAAGATCGTCAAAAAATAGTTCAAAGTGCGCCGGGTAAGAAGTAGCAATTAATTACAATCAATGAATAATATTCAATTTTAGAATTTCGTCATAAGTTAATAATATTAAAAATTAATAAATACAAGGTCTCCCTCAATGTTTAAATGCATAGGATGCTATAGCTAAGGAATTACTGTATCGTAAAACAACTTGTTTGGTGAACAAAACTATACAATTCTCTTATCGTTTTATTATTCCTATCTGGCTAATCTAGGTCATTAATGAGTGTAACATTGCCTAGATTGGTATTGTTTGTTAATTTAAGTATTCATTATAGTAGGTAGTCCAAAGATTTTCTACTAAGTGTTATTATTTTTTTAGAGTGATATTGATGAGTATTTGTAGAAAGAAATACTTGCTTTAAAAGGTTACATTCCTGTAGGAAAATATATTATGTAGACCATGAGGTAAAAAATAAAATTATGAATATTTTGTTTGTAGAACCTCAAAGTGGTAATCAAAAAAAAAGTATAATAGTGTTGGAAGACGAAGATCTTTACCGCCATTTGTTACAATTTCGTAAGAAAGATCAGGACAATAATCTTCACTTGGAACAGACTATCAAAAGTAGTCTGCATAATATGCACGCTCAACTTGAAAATAGTCCTGTCTTATTAAATAAGCTGGATACCAAACCCGACAATCAGGATCAAAAACAGAAACAAGACCAGGATAAGAATGGCCAAAGTGAACATGCCACTGAAAAACAGGATAATCAGAATAAAGCAAAAGAGCTAATGAACGTTAACGAAGTTCAAAGCCAAAACGCTATTGGGAGTAGCCAGCTGAAACAATTTCCAGGTGACAAAGCCATCAACAAGCGGTCCATTCAGAACAAAGTAAAAGAACAAATGAAGGCTGATGAAGCTCAAAGCGACCATGGCACTCGAATCAGCCAATTAAAGCAAGTCCAAGAAGATTATAAGAACAAACACCAAACGCATCCACTAGATGACAAAGCTCTTAACAGACGCCCTATTGAAAATATCGAGGTTAAGCAAATTCAAGCTCCTAAGTCCCGAAGCACACAATACGATCGGAAAAAAGAACAGGAGCAGATTGAGTCTGATAAACATCAGGGCGAATGCGCCATTGAGAGTAACCATCTAGGACAAGTTAAGGACAATCAGAACAAAATAAAAAAGCAAATTAATGCTGAAAAAGCTCAAGGAGACCCTACCATTGAGAGTAGTCAGCCAAGGAAAGTTCAAGATGATAAGGCCAACAACACACTAGACAATCCGAAGAAAGAGCCAGACCAAATTCAGATAGACAAAAATACGGGTGACCACGCTGTTCAGAGCATTCACTCAAAGCAAGCTGAAACCGACAGAACTGGTGAGAAGCGAAACAATCAGAACAAGGAACAAAACCAAAATAATTTGAATGAAGATCATCGCAAGCAAGTCATTGAGGGCAGTCAGCAGAAGCAAATTCTAGTTGACAAAACTGACGAAAACCAAAATAATCTGAACAAGGAACGACAACAACTTAATACTGTTGAAATTCAAGGAGGCCCCGCCATTGAAAGTATTCAGCTAATACAAGCTCAACCTGATAAAACCGACAAGAAACGAGACAGTTTGAACAATAAATTAGATCAAATTAAGGCTATTAAAGATGAAAACAGACAAACCATTAGCGAGGCAAAAGAGCAAAGTAAGGCTTACATAGCTCAGAGCAATCCCTCCATTGAGAGTAGTCAGCAAAAGCAAGTTCCACTTTGCAAAGCTAACGAGAAAAAAGAAAATCTGAACACGGAACAAAATCAAATTAAGACTGTAAAAACCCAGGATGACCTGCCCATTAAGAGTACCCATTCAAAGCAAGTTCAATCTGACAAAACTGACGAGGAACCAGGTAATCTAAACGAAAAACAGGGCAAAATTAAGTCTGACAAAGCCCAGGGAGATCTTTCTGTTGTAAGTGGTCAGCCAAAGCAAACTCGAGATGACAAAACTGATAGGAAAAAACATAATAAAAATAAAAAACAAAAACGAATCAAGGTTGACGACGATCTTAGTGAACACGTCATCGTCAATGGGGGTAGCCAATCAAAGCAAGTTGATAATACCGATATTACCGAGGGGACTCAGAACAATAAACAAGAGCAAATTAAGGCTGACACAGTGCAGGGCGACCACGCCAGCGCGAGTATCAAGCCCAAAACAGTTCAAGCTGACAAGAAACAGGATCATTTCAACAAAAAACAAGGCCAAATTAAGATGGCCAAAGATAATGATGAATGCGCCCCTGAAATAAGTGAAGCACAACAAGTCCAAACTGACAAACAACAGGAGACTCAACATTATCTAGGAAATCAATTCCAGACCGCCAAGTTTCAATGTGAACAGATCAAGGAGAGCAATGAGCAAATGCGACGTAATGCAAACAAGACTCGCCGTAAACAGGATACTCAAAGTAATGGAAGCAAACAATATTCCGAAATCAAAGTGGAGAAGACACAACGTAAACAACCAACAATGAATAATCCACATAATAAGGATGAGGCTAACAAAGGTTGTACGGGACATGTTCGAGAAAAAGAACATAATGCAGATGGTCAAGACAGTGAAAATGATCAAGAATCGATAATGTCCGATGATGAATCGTCTTCATTGTACATGTTGCATCATTGTAGTGAAATGGCATTAAATAAAACTCTAAGCTTTTTGAATTTAATTCCGAAAAATCGTCGCCGTCGAAACCAACGGGCCCATCAAAAACTACACTTAAATCAGAGAATTAAGGAAAGAAATCAGGTTAATAAGGACAACGATGGTAATTTTCTCGAAAAGTTGGTCGAAGCTTTTGGATCTGAAGATCCAGAGCTGTACGTAAGTCTTAAGAAATTTACTGACGAAACGGACAAGGAAAGATCGGACAAAATGAGATTTAATGGTCAGACCAGACAGCGTAATCGAAACAAACGTCATAGGCAGATCCAGGCTAATAAAAGTAAAAGTATTAATCCCAATGAGATTTATAAACAAGAACTTGTAGTAACTAATACGGTCAAACAAAAACAGGACGATCAGAATAAACAAGAAAATCAGGATCGGGCTGACAAAGATCATAGTCAACCAAACACTGAACCTATAAGTCAAATTCAAGCTGACAACGTCCAGAACGAAAATGGTGCTTTGTATAAGTCAGTTCAGGCTGACGAAGTACATGAGAAGCAATCTTTTCAGAGCAATAAACTTAATGAAGTGAAGGCTATTGACGTTCAGTGCGATCAGATCAAACAAAAAATTAATCAGCCTGAACAAAATGGGCAGCAACTTAATGCTACTACATGTTGCGAAAATCAAAATAACGATCAAAATCAGAGTGACTCGATCATCTGTAAACAAATTGAAGTGAACAATCACTGCTTACCAAGTATTCAACTTAAACCATGCAAGCAAAGAAAACAAAATCAACGTCAGCTAGGCACGGACGATACGGCTCAATACGAACACAACAATTCGATTAAAAGAATAAAAAAAATCTGTCAACCTATTCAGAGCAATGACCATGAGCCAAACAATCGGTTTTACGTGAGCAAACTGTCACAGCAGGCTCATCAATCTAATATCAGCGAAAAGAAAAAGTCAAAACAAACCAAAAAATCCAAACAAACCAGAGTAAAGCCAACAAAAAACATCAAACAAGGTCAGCAATCCAAGATCACCAAAAAATGTGATCAGAAGGAAAAGTTCAATCAGAGTATAAACTTCAATCAGGATAAGAAAGACAATCGGGCCAATGGAAGAAACCGATCAAAACCAAATAAAGAGACCGAATCGTGCAATGAGAAAAGTATTCCGGCAAAGCAGCAAACCACTGTGAAGATTCGATCCAATAAAATTGAATACAATCAAAAGATTCAGTCCAAACAGGTCGATATGCAACCAAGAGACAAAACTAAATCTCTTAGTTGTGAAGAATATCGTCAGTCGAGAAATCTGTGGCGAAATTTTTTAAAAAAATCTGGTGCTCAAAACAGTGTAGATAGATCAAATACCAGAAGAGCAAATAAATCCAAAAGACGACAGCCTGATATCGAACCAGAAACTATCCAAATTAACTTCCAGGGGGCACCAAATGTTCAACCAGAAACTGCCCAAATTAGTTCACAGGACGAACCGAATCCCTGGCAAAAAACAGAGCCAATTAGCTCACATGTCGAAACAAATATCGAATTAGAAATTGATCAAATGAGCTCCCAGAATGAAACAAATAATGAACATGAAACGTTTGAAATTATCTCCCAGGAGGAGACAAATCTCCGACCAAAATCGTGTCAAATTAGTTTCCAAGATGAACCAAATTCCTTGCAAAAAAGTAAGCCAATTGGTTTCCAAGACGAAACAAATATCGAACTAGGAATAGATCTAATAAGCTCCGAGGATGCAATAAATATCAATTCAGAAAATGTTCAAGTGAGTTCCCAGGATGAAATGAGTATAAGACCAGAAACAGTCTTAGATGAAACAAATCGCCGGCAAGATATGATGCCGGGTAAGGACTTCAAATTATACACTGAAGCATGGTCGTACAGCTCCTTTTAAATGTTGTTAAATTCACGCGCAAACTTTACGAATGGCTACTACAAATATTTTTTGTTTTAGTAGTTTTTGTTGTAGTTGTGTTTGTAACTTTCCTTGTAATCGTGCACGAAAGGAACTATTCCGTGTAAATTACACACGATGTCTTTCAGTACTTTATAATTGTTGTAATTGTAGTTACTTATAATTGTTATACATTTTTTTCTGTAAAATATAAGTATATTCTCATGTAATATGTTAAGTTTTGTATTGCTTTATGATTTCTGTCGAGTGTGGAGGGTTCGTTGCTCCTTTTTGATGCCGTATATGCGTAAATATACAGCGTTTCACATAATTCAGACATAAAATGGCACCAGACGGGGGCCTACTCATAACTACTTGAGAAAAATAAATAACAATTCAATCCTTTTTATTTTATAAATTTTGGAGAAAAGTTGATTGAAAAATTTAGAATTTTAGTTGGGAAAGGATTAGAAAACAGCATGGGAGAAAAATAAGATGGGAATACAAGACTCCGGGCCCCCGCTCACCCTATGATACAGTGTAATACTATTTCACGCCGATCCTCTATTGGAGGGTGGTAATTACACCGGTATTTACAGCTTGACTCAATTGTCTCTTTTATTGCTGAATTTATTATGCAGAAATGCCTAAGAGACGATAGAGAGAATTACCCTCTACACCCACGGTTAGAAATGGGGTGGCGAAACAAGTATTCTAACACGTCGCCACACATGCCAATTGTCTAGAAGGTGACAAAATGTTTTAGGAAAGAAGATTTTTTTTAATCAATTTGAATTTTCTTTATAATTTAAAAAAATAAATTGCATTGAATTTTTATTTTTTCTTAGTATGAGTAGGCTCATCTTCTGGTGCCGCTTTATTCTTGGATAAAGGGTAACGTTGTATATGAGAAAATAATTTATTCGTTCATAAAATTGTTTTGCAAAAGCTTTATTTCCTCCTGGACATATATATTATGTATGTTTGCTTTTTGGCACTGCACAATCTGGGTGACTTAACATAAGTCTTGAATGAATCAAACTTGAATTACAATCGCTAAAGTATCATAGCTGGTCTGTTTGTTTCTTCTTCTTCTTCAGATTCTTTGTTGTTAATAGTGTTCAAAATAAGTGACTGATCGTCTTCTTCTTCACATTCTTTTTTTGTAAATAGTGTTTAAAATACGGGACTTACATTTGAAAACTTCCCGATGCCCTCCATTCAAATAAACCTAGAGATAATTTTTGGGTGTTCTAGTGCTAATTTTTTTATCATAAATTTTTGCTGCTTACAGACTACCGATTTGAAAGTCTGTGATAAAAAAATCACTACACGAGTCGGTCCGTTAAGGTAAAAACTGTATTTAATAACGATTTTAATAGTATTAAACTTGTAATTTTTCGATATAGCAAAAATAGGGAGCATCTATTTTAATGATGAAATATTATTTTATTATATGAAAAACAATATTGAAATTTTATATTTCCATAATATTAATCATATAAACATTAAATGATGATATTAAGTTTTTATTTTTGATCTGGCAACGAAAAAGCTGTATGAGTTAAATATAACATTACATATATATATATATATATATTAAGTCTTTACTTTATGTAGTATTTAATCCTGTCCTACCTTCGTGGAAAACTATTAGGTAAAATGAATTTCAATAGCTAAATGTAGCAGACATTTAGCTTTTGCAATCATTTGTGGTATCACTATCCAGTGACTTATCGTCTCTTATTGTCTATACATATAATAAAATCGTAGACTAGCCGTGTCTGTACATTTAATATTTTCAAGAAAAAAATAGTGTTTCGTGTTTCGTTTATGATTCTAAACTCAAAACAATGATTTTTA
>LQNK01000242.1:178836-192412 GCA_001586405.1 Phoebis sennae
CCCGCTTTTTTATTTCCCAGCGCTGCAACCTTGGCACGTCAATAACGCTATCGGCCTTAATATGACGTCAAAATAGTTGTAAATTTACTGGCTGTCAAATCTGAATGGTGTATATAAGAATTTGTGAAATTGTTTCCTCAGTTCATGCGTGATGCGATTTCTGTCAAAGTATGTTTGTATGTTTAAAGAAAAAGAAAAATGTTTATAATTTACTGGTACATTTCATGCCTAAAAATTATTAGTTATAATAGTGACCTATTAAGAAAAGACCACGCACTAAGCAGAATGTGGACAAGTTTAAACAAATTTGCCACGCAGATTTTCAGAGATGGCATAGTCATTCATGTATGTTGATGTTCGGATGTTTGCGTGTCAATAGCGCCGCAACCGGTGAATAAATTTCCACGAAATTTCGTATTCAGATTGATTAGGTGTTTAGGATACCTTTAATAATAAAGTATAAATATTCTGGGACATTTCACACTACACCATACCAAACTAAACAAATCACGCTTTGTGTATATATTTGTTGATGAAATTGAATGATCTCCTCTTAATCGCCATATCTTAATACATCTTAATAGTTGTTAGTAAATAAATGAATGATTACAGGCACTCATCGAGATTGCGCCGCAGTCATCCGGACCGATCAGGCGGGTCGAACTCCGACAGCTCCTCTAGCTCCAGCACTGGAAGGTAATTAATTGCATTAAATTAAAAAAAAATACCCTTCAAATTTTTTCGACATATCCATGTCCCAATTCGCTCGTCGAACGAAGCTAAGAATCCTATTTGAGACCCCAGCGGAATATATTTGCAGACATTTGGTAATTTATCCCCACTTTCACCCCCCGCAACTATTAAACGCCCCAAATCAAATCGCTTCATCCGTTGTGGATCTATGATGCCACAGACAGACAAATCTATATCACCACCAAACGATATAGTTTTTAAAATTTTTTTTTCAAAATTAGTACAATCTTATATTGAAGGAGTAGCATTCATACTGGATGATTACTCTCTAATTGGATTTAGTCACTGGTTTCACTAATATGTCTGCTATTTTTAAGTACCCCAAGAACTAGTACCAATCACAATTTTCTTACATTAATCACATATGTGATTTGTATAGATTTTAAAATAAATGTCTTTTTTTGCAGCACAATAGTTCTGGTGCAATCGCCGCAGGCTTCATCTAGGCCTGATCCTCAGGTGTCCGACTCGTCGTCGGTGGACGATAACTTCGTACGTATTAACAATGTTTTACCCTAGAACATAGCTATCACTATAGATAAATAGATAGTTTCTATATTTAACCAACATATAGTTCACGTATACCACACCCAAAGGTAACAGTTAAGTCTTGAAGTGCACAGTTTAGCACTTGTTCAGTTTTGTAATAACATTATACTAACATAGCCTTATATAAGGCCATGCACTGAAATAGAAGCGACCTACTACCGCGTTAATTTTAATTTTAACACCATTTTAAGTCAATAAATATTCGAGGATTATTTATTTCGTAAATTAAATTATTTTTCACTAATTATACGTAATTGTACGCACATTTCTCGTCGCCATAATTCTTGCACGCATCGTTTATACAAATTAATGAACGTATCTAATTCAATGTATGGTCTGCGAAGTCCGTTAACCTCTGTTGTGATTGGTGTACACACAGCAGAGGTGGGCAACTATTAACCGATAGTTACATCGCTTTTAGCATTTTTATAATTATAATAAATATATAAGGCTTGAATGCACTCATCCTAATCATAATTAATACAGTGTACATATTGACGGTGAATCCATTCATAAATTTTAAATATTATTATAGAGAATGTGTGCATGATGTTTTGAAATAATGTATTTATTAACATGTTTATAATGAAATGTTCTGTTCAGGAACTTCATCACTAATCCAATGTGACAACCGGATCATGTTGTTTTATATTGTCTGTTGTTCTCGACCCCTGTCCCTAGCTAAGCGGTTAGCGTCCTGGCTTACCGATTGGGAGGTCCAGAGCTCGATTCCCGGAGAAGACGAGGCATTGTGTTACTATGGATTCTCGGCGTACTTTGTAATGAATTTTTTAAATGTTTTTTTATTGAAATTTTGTAACGAACTGACTGACTTGACTTGATGGATTTCGAATGGCCACCGAATAACATGCTCAATATGTTTTATATGTTTATTTCTTTGATATGAAAGTGCACTGTATCATATAATCTAATGAACAGATATATTTATCACGGGTGGTGGAAATTTCGTTCATGATATCACAAAAATTTAGTATGTTTGCTTTGGTGCTGAAACAATTTTTTAGTCGCACTGATGCTAGCTCATTATTAACCACGCTAGAATCCCAATAAATTGGATAATAATATTATAATGAGAAAATCTTACCTTTTAATAATTTTTGAATAATGAAATAGTTTAATAAAAAAATCGTTTGATACGAAAATATTTTGGAATGTATATTTGAGAATCTAAATATTTTCTTTGTGTTTACATATTGTAGCATTGACGCGACTAAAATATTGTTTTGTATGTTTTTTTTGTATATTAACATTATATAATATTTTAACATATAGTCCCAATATTAATATTCCTGTCATGATTAGAAAGTTAGCCATTATATTTTATAGTTATTGTGTATTTAGTGACCCCGGGTTCGAACACCGGTAGAAAAGTTTATGGGCAGTATTTTGTTTCTAAGTAGATTTCCCATATGGATTTTGAGGTAGGTAAAATTATAATTATAATAAAATTATTATGAAAAAAGTAAAATTAAATATGGATGTACATAACGATATTCTTCTTTTTATATAAACTTTAATTAGCTACAAAACAGAATATTTTTTTCCGAATTTAAAACTATTGTTGTGCCTTAAAATTGATTTCCCATTTTTATATAACAAATGGTCAGGTCTAACTTGGTAGAATAGATGTATTATAATTGTACATATGTTATGGACCAATTGATTAAGGGCATTATTTATAAAGCTCGGGCATTATGAAAAATGATTAATTTTTATCTAAACTTCGTTATTTATCACACCGTTTGGTGATTATGAATATCGTTATGTTACCATTGGTAATTTGATAATTGAGCTATAGCTCCAATATATTGGGGTACAGGGGGGAAAAGGATTTTATTTAGTTTTTCATTGAAATGATTATGATCAGAGGCGGAATCGTAAATAAATTGTTTAAATTGAAGTTTATGAAGCATATGTAGAGGCTTCCATAATACAAATAAATTTTGTGTTCAAGATAGTTAAGTGTCCAGTTAGTTCAGATAGTTTCAATTCAGTGTAATTGTCGAAATAAATAGAACGGTAATAAAACACCGTGTTGTATTTGGTTTCTTGGCGTTTCTTCTCGGTACAGACAGCCTTCCGAATGGGTGGTAAATAAAAAAGTATCAGTTTGTAAATGACGTTCTAAAAACGCCTCGAAGGAGGACTTTGACTTTGACTTAGACGTTATCTATAATGCCCGATAACTATGCCCGTAAATTTAATTATCTGAAAGGATTTATATATTTTTACTTTCGCACAATTATCATTTGGTCCACAACATATACATTTGTTGTGCCTCAAGTGACACGAGCACCAACGCCAATTACAGGTACCGCCGGCGCAGATCCGCGAGCACTGGGGCGAGGCGTGGGAGCCGACGTTCCGGCGCGACCGGCACGCGGCCGCGCGCGCGGACCCGTGCAGCGATGCGTACATGTCCGGTATGCCCTCTAAGAAGCGCCGATGCGTGCGCCAATCGCGGCCGCCCGCGAATCTGAACGGGCTGATCGAGGGTATGTATGGGACTGGGTAGCCCGGTGTGCGGCAGTGCGGGTGGACTTTTTTTTTCATGTAAAAAATATGCACTGGTTTTACGGGTATAGATAAATTCATTCACGAAGACACGCCCTAAAATTATCAATTGTTGACAGTATATGTATGCAAGCTTCCGCTTGTGTGAAGTTTTATAGGTACACACTTATTACCCATGTGTGCCCACGTATACTTAAATAAATAGACTAATCGGCAAAGCACCTGTGACACTCCCGGTGTTTCAGGTTTCATGGGCGGTGGTGATCACTTAACGTCAGATGACCCACGTGCTCCTTTGCTTGCTCTGCTATAAAAAAAATCAGGACAAAGTATTGCGATCATAGTAAAATATTTCCAAATTCAAAAATTGCTGGGGCGCGTCGTCGTGGATTGTACTATCTATAACGGTAGTAAAAGTTTTGGGCGTGTGCGATAAAGTAGGTTGTAAGGGTTTATTTAGAAATTATTTTGGAGCGCGCGCACTCGTGTAGCGTTTACGTTTAAAAAAATATCCTCTTATTACTGTTACTACTATTAAATTATATAAGTTATATTCAGTTTATACAAAGGCTGTCCTATAAAAGATCGAGTTCGCCATAGATTGTTTCTTTAAAAGAATAAACTATAATTTTGTTTGCAATAATATTTTTGACAAAATTTTTCATGGGAAAAAGTGTCACAGTAATTAACAATTCTTGAAGAAAAGTTTTTTTGAAACGTCCATGTCCTGGGTCCGACACCCAGTAAAAATCCAATAGTGAGTCACGTTTAATAAATTAAAATGTAGATTTTGACTGATTAAATGTCGCGTACATAATTTTTAATCGTTTTACAAGTATTCGTTCATACCTTTAAAACAACACTGGATATTTATTTGCAGTAATAAACTATTTTTTCATTTTAATTTTCAATATATTTTAATTTTTTTTTTGAAATTTTCATTACAAGTTTGTTATGATTAATATTTTACCAGTGCATTCTTTTTATATACTTAGCGCTATTCCTCAAATTAGGCTTATATTATTATTTTTTTCTTTTGTGTTTTCAAATTGTTATTTTGAATAATTTTATATTTGATAAAACTAGAGAAAAGGAAATAATAGGTAAACAGCTTATTTGATCGATATCTACTTTGTACGATACATAGGATGGAATTTTGTAATGCCACCTCGAGGGAAAGTACTCTTAATACTCAATTAGATAGAAAGTATTACTCTCTTTCTACTTCTTTCTTTAATATTTGAGGAATCGCGTTATATTTTATAATTCAATGGAGCAAATCCGATTCTTGTCTAATCTGGTTTTGTACAGTACAAATTTGTTAGTCCATCGGGAACAAACTGGTTTGGCCTGAAGTGGACCGGTTGAGACCTAAATCGGATTTGGCCCCTAACACATATATGCAGATTGAGTATATTTTTGCTATTTTCTATTGGCGATTTCATAATTAAACTAATTTATGTGTATTTATGTGTTCTTTTTGATTCTTTGACTATAATATCAGCAATACAACAACGCTTTGTGATAAAAACCCTCAGCAGTTATGATTTTGTTGTTTTAATAGTATATAAAATATATATTTTGATAGTTCTTTATATATCGAGGTATATAACTAATTGAATCAATCAAACCACTGCCAAAATATTATTAATATTTAAAGAGAAACTTGAGGTATTACTAAAATTGTGTTGTAAATACATAATTAACTTAACACTTTTTTGAGAAATATTTATACACAGTTTGGGCTGTTATATTAACGTAGGCATTCGCTAAGAAGATTTTGACCAAATCTCACAGGAACGGGGAAGACAGATATACGCGGGTGAAACCGCGGAGAAGGGGGTTAGACAATTATATATTGGATGTTCATTTCTAGAAAACAAAAAGAACACACAATTCTTTTTAAATCAGTGATATTCTCATAACAATTTAACTTGCTATGCGCATCTTAAAATGCTAAACATCGGCTTTCTGCGATTAAGCTTTGTTTAAAAGCTTTTACAGTACTCATGCAAAAATTAACTCATCTGTATGTAAATACAACTCAATTTTGTATATAGTATAGTCAGCAACGACATGCGTGCGTAGCTTTGACAAATCATGCTTTGTAAAACACTGTATATTTAAAAAGAATGGTGTAATGTAATGTTTTGAAATAACAGCATTCTTAGCTGACTGTACGTATAAAAATGAGTTTTATTACAACTATGTAACTCCCGATTTGCACTAACAAATTATCTTCCATAATTCTAATGCGGTAATGAAATGTTATATGAAACATTTTTTCAATAAATTACTATAATACAATTTATTATTGCTAATTTCTCTAGTTACAGGAATAAATTTAGCAAACTATAGAACATTTAATCATGCTTTTAATCGATTTAACTGTGCAAAACAAGGGTTACAAAGGTACATTAATTTTTTTTGTATTCCTCTAGTCTCAGTAGTTTTGATTTTATAGGGCTATTCCGTTCTAGTTTTGTTAGGAATGAAAACCGTACCTCCCTAGTCAGGCTATATATTGTTCAACACATATAAATTCCATTCCATTCCATTAAAAATACAGTAGGTTTATAAATACACTATGTTTCTGCCGTAGTTTAATGATGCTTTTAATTCTTTTTCTCTTATTATACTTCTGAATGTTAAATTTTGAAATAAAGATAACTATAAGTGTAAGGTAATTTTATGATTTCGATTAAGTTTCGTTGTTTGCTCTGGGTAAATAATTGAGGTGATCCCTTTTCCTAACTTTTCTACTCATATATTGTCATCCTATAGATAATTCTCAACATTATTTGGCTTAAATTAATAATATTTATGTGTGGGTATTCATTTGGTTGTTTGGTTGACTCAGTAATACTTAAAAATCCAAAGTTTAACAGGAAAACAAAACGAAGCTTTAGAAAAGTGATATTATATTTAGGATGAATATTAATAGTTGTGTGTTGTCTTCTCTCCCATCCTATGATACACGGTGTATTGTGATGAGCATGTGGATCATGTTGTATTTAGGCTATATCTATACTAATATTATAACGCGTATCAGCTAGTATTTTTATAAACAGGGTTGATCTCGTAGGGTTACAGACTCTGAGACTAGAGGCACCCATCCGCTCGAACGCACTGCTACACACTAATAAATATTTTTACAAGCCCAACTTTATAATTAAACATATTAACGCGAACCATCTAAGGAGTTCGCTCGCTTATGCCCAAATACTGAAACGATAATCAAATTTAATAGCCTTTAACATGCTGTCGCTATCACCCTAATGAAGGGAGAAAGAGACAGTGATATTTAAGCAGCTATCAAAGTTGATCATCAGTTGAATATTTGGCTAGAGTAACATACCCCGGGTCGTGACTAGTGATGTGACGTGACGTGTCGTGATGCGTTGTGGCTCATGATATGTCGTGTCGTGACTCTTGACGTCACTATTTCTGTACTGACTCGATTGGTTCCTGCTTAATATTTGCTCGCTTTAAATGTTTATTATTAAAAGTGTTACTAGAAACATTTAAACATGTACTATAAAGATAAGAGTTATTTTTTTATATTTTTAATAATGATAAAGACTTTAATAGCGATCGCTTGAATGACATTTCTAAAAAATATTGTTTTTGTTGAAAGCTAGCGCCATTTTTAGATGCTTGTTAGTGATTTGTGATTTAATAATAACTAGATAAAACTAGTTATAGATTCATAGAAATGCGAAAATAACAGTCTAAAAAAATCGCTCTGCTATTATATAACCATTATTGCAATTAAGTGCTTTTTATAAGGATCAATTGCCTCTCAACATTCTGTTCGTACTTATTCAAAACGATAGAATATAGATAATTAATAATATAATTTATTACAAGTTATAATAACTGTCATGTTAAAACCAATTATTAATAATAACTTTTTGCAAAAAAATAGAACCGATTTCCTCATTCTGAAAAGTGGAAAATAACGTTTATTTTATTTTTCTTGAAATCTATACAAACTCGGTGCAAAATCTTGTTAAATTAAAAATAGATAAAGGCACCGACTTTGTATACTAACTTGACTTGACAAAAACGTATAAAAACTTGTTGGTCCCATAATTAGAAATTAGCAGTGAAATATTAGTGTAAAATGTAAAATTAAACATATTATAATGGGTTTGATGACCGTATGTAAAATGTCCTCACACACTTCAAAAATATTCGGAACAGTCTAAACATTGCTGAAATTTCAACAGTGTCACTTAACTGTATGAAAACTTGAAACAAATTATTTACATGAAACCTTTTCCAAACCTCTTATAACGTGTTTCTATATAACAAGCTTACCGTTGCTAAACGCTTTTAGAATGCGGTGTATAAGAAAACCTTGAGTCAGTACAGTGGTACAGACGTCCAAACGTACGAAAGAATTGGCGGCGCGTAGATTAACGATTCCTGTGATGGGCATATGTTACTTTGAATGCTTTTTATCTTTCATTTTGTTTCATTTCGAATTCACCCCTTTTTATTTACCCAACGCTTTATACGGAAATATACGAATGATTTTCATTACCCAATGGTAAATTAGAAGTTAGAATATATGTAGTTACAATTGTATATGTATATGTTGTATTGTTATAAATTATTGGATTTATAACTATATTCTAATTTACAATTGTTTGAAATTATTTTTGAAATGTATTTGGATGATGTTCGTATGTTTCACGTCTTTGTTATCAATGTGTCCTGTTTTTGGAATGTTAATTTATAATGACACAGTCGGAAATATATAACATGAAGCATTTCAGCTGCCATATTCTACACTGAATTTAGTCATAAATTCCAAATAATATTACATCTATGATAGTACAATCATTAAGGATTTGTTTAAACTGACAGCTGAATGGTTCATCTTATGTAATATTCTCTTTCTTATAGTGTATAATGTTCTTCAAACAAGACGCTACGAAAGCAACGCGATTTAATTAAAATATTTTACGAATGTACGATTTTTAATATCGAAATAAGTATAAAAAGTAATTTAAATTGATAATTATTATTAGGAGAAACATATTTATTAATTAGTTTTTTCTTTGTAATAAAGGTAAAACATTAACTTCTACTAAGTTTAGTAAACTCATTTGCTTAATAACTGGAAAAACTCAAAAACCTGGATCTTTGAATTTTGCGTATTGAATTGGTTTTATCGTAGTATAAAGAAATACTGCAAAATGCACGCGTAATATGTCACTGATATTAAAATTTTGCGTACCTTCGTAAAAAACCAAGGGTTAAACCGTTCGCTTTGTAGTTCTTATGGAGATATCGATTCCAGAGAGTATGAACGAAGTTAACGTGCAGGCCACTGAGGGGGATGGCGTGGACCACAGGATACGCGCCATCTTCAACGTGCACATCCGCGACCTCACCAGGGAGATAGCGAACGCGTCCCCGGACTATACTGGCCAGCGGTTCCCGGGGATAGCGATCGTTGTGGCCGGCCGGTGAGTGCCAGGTTGACATTCCTAGTATAGGAGAAGGGGGCGTGGACGTACAATACGCGCCATACTCAACGTGCACATCCGCGACCTCACCAGGGAGATAGCGAACGCGTCCCCGGACTATACTGGCCAGCGGTTCCCGGGGATAGCGATCGTTGTGGCCGGCCGGTGAGTGCCAGATTGACATTCGTAGTACAGGAGAAGGGGGCGTGGACGCAGAATACGCGCCATACTCAACGTGCACATCCGCGACCTCACCAGGGAGATAGCGAACGCGTCCCCGGACTATACTGGCCAGTATAGAGCCAGTCCCCGGACTATACTAGAAGCCCTGCGTGAATATGTTCTAATAAAATTACTAGGCTTTTTTGACTCATTAAAAACCATAGGATAGGTTAGTTTTATTTTTCGTATTAAAAATTAGGGTGATTCGAAATACTAAGACTGTCAATTCTATTTATTTTTACTAAGTCTTACTAGATTGGATAAACTTAAGATAATTAATCTTAAGCAAGATAGCAGCATGCATATGAAATAGGTTGAGTCCTAATTACGCCCAATTTTTTTGTATGCAAAGGTGCAAAGAAATTTATTTATTTATATACCGTTTCATTACAGCAATTCCTCTCAAAACGAAGAGATGCAAGTCGACAACAACGTATTCACGATCCCCCCTTCGGACATGAACGCGCCGTTGCCGAACGACATGCCCAAGCCTCCGACCGACCGAGCCGGACTGTCGGACGGAAAGTAAACGCTCGCCGAACGGACAGTAAATCAAAAGTGCGCCGATTTATCACAATCCTTGTACATATAATTACAACATTATCGTGCATATACTCTACGTGCATGATAATGTGCCAATCCCATCGCATATGTCATCTATCTAATGACATAGCGAATGTTCACAGTACTTCGGTGAAAATAATGGGTTTCCTATATGTACATAATGAGACACAGGGGCATCGCCGTTTGAAGATATTGAAATTAAAAGCAATTTTCGAATTGAACCAATAACATACAACTATTGCGTTCTTGTATTTTATTGTAGTGTATTCGTTTGAAAACGCTCTATTTTTGATATCTTGGTCGCTGTATATAATATGACTGTACGGCGGTGCCAATGTAAAGACAATGAAGTACGATTTGTTAGAACAAACTGTACTTTATTGTACTTTTCGAACTCATTACTTTTCGCCGATCATAACCTCCCATAATCATTTTCTCACTGCAACGTCACTTATGTAAGTGCATAGTGGGATAGTGATAAGTGTAAGCTCACTACCGACTAAGTACACAGCACGTAGTAAAACCTGCCTCCTAATATTCTCTTGTTACCCCTTACAGTTGGTTGCCTGGAAGAGATCACTGCTGAGTGATAAGGCCGCGTACTGTGTTGGGAAATACATATTGTGTCACTTTGTATTTCTCAACATATAAAGTGTAGTAAATAAATAAAATACCGGGGTAGTGCGGCTTACAAGTAATAGTTATCTGAATTGAGCGTAAATGTTAACTCTATTGAATTATATAATGCATATACTTAGCACACTCGAAATAAAATGTTATTTATTCTTTGGTCGAGTGTGAGTTTTCATGTTAACGGCAGATATAAAATCTTACAATGTATAAATGCGCGAAAAAGCGTTTTTCCAGAAAATGTATAGGAAAAAAGGAATTAAAGGCTCTAATAAACATTTAAGAGCTATACTTGAAATATTATAAAAGTATAGTTATACGACGCGGGTTTCAATGAAATATGGTTTGTGAATGGCTGTATCGTTCACTTTGTTTTCTTTCCACTAAGACAAAGTGGACGAAATAATGAAAAGAATAGAAGAAAAACTAGGTACAAGTTGTACATAGATCATCATAAGAACACGCCTAACATCTACATGTGTTCTGTAGGTTAGCACAGCTTGCTAGATTTCACCAACGATTTCCTAATGTATACAAAATATAAAACGTTATTGGAAAATGACGCGCTTAATATTTAATTCTTTTTTTAATTTAGACATTTGAACTTGTTGTTTGTTTATTATACCATATTGTATAGATTTTCGGGTCACCCCCTTAATTGTTTAGACATTTCAGCTATCCATCTTGGAATGAGAGATATTGCGTCGAATATTTAAAAATACCCGCATTTTGTTGTTTAAAGACCCATTTTATGATAAAATGAATGAACTAATTTTATTCTACTTTTTTTATTTTAATTGACTATTTATTTATGATTTTTATTATTTAAATTTAGGTATCGTTGGTGAAAACGGGCATTAACAAATGATACTAAGGTTTGATATCAAAGCGTCAAAGCTTAGTAACCTTTGATAATTTTAGGATTAAAAATACAGGCTTGTTAATATTTTTAGTTTCTGTGTGTTTGGTTGTAATATACAGTGTAAGTTAATTTATTAAACTCCCACTTAGGGTTTTTTACATTGAGTTAGTTACTAGCTAAAAATAAAAAATAGTTTTTAATTAAACACAGATGAAAAAAAAATGATAATACTTTTAGCGGTGACTGAAGCAATTGACGTAATTTAATAGTTTTTTTCAACTATTTTATTCCAGTTTCAGAAAATTGTATTGTGTATTCTTTGCAATTTTTCGTCTTAGTACTCAATTTCAATACAGGATATTCAGAATATATAACTACACGTAAAATAATAAAATAAGCTCTTTCAGGCAGCAGTACATGCTCTCGCAATAGCCTAATTTTTATTATTTTTACGGGTATAGTTACATTTTCTTAATGTGCTGTAATCATATTATGCTCATAACGCAATGAAAATTTAATATGTGTGTGTTTCTATTATATCGCGGTTTAGTTTCGAGTATTTATTAAATGTTTGTATATTTGGGGATGTAGAGGTGCGTATAGTGAGAATTGTGAAGGGCAAAGCCCGACCTGTGAAATCATTAACATCAGTGTATACGCACCTCGTATAAGGTGTTATATATTATTTGTAAATTCAATGTTGTATGTAGTTTATTGATGTAATTTGTAAAGCACAAGAAGACTTCTGAAGTTTTAATAAAATCCGTCTTATTTTAACAAGTTGTAATGTAAATTTTGTTGGTAAACTCTGAACTACTGAACCAATTTTTAATATCTATATTGCGACGGTAATATGTACATTACCTCTTACTTACATA
This sequence comes from Phoebis sennae, assembly GCA_001586405.1. Lineage (NCBI taxonomy): Eukaryota > Metazoa > Arthropoda > Insecta > Lepidoptera > Pieridae > Phoebis > Phoebis sennae. Next base: position 191,310 of record LQNK01000242.1, read on the forward strand.
AAACTTTTTTACTTCTGTGACTCCAATTTATTAGTATATAACATATGTTTTAATTGTTTTTAAATTAATGGAATCCTTTCATTTTTTTTACTAATTCGTGTGTTTGTGTTAATGAGAAAGTTTAGTTTGCATTCCATTTTTCTTAAAATTTTTATAAACTCAAAATTAATATTGGTTTGTGTATTATTTATTTTAAACTATACAATGATTACATATAAAAATATTTTGGCGATCGTTCTGTAGCCTTTTTAATAAATCACACCCAATATTCCGAATTTAATGTTATGTATTAGATAGATCAAAATTTTACCAAATGCAATTTTAACAAAAATAGTAATACTAATATATTCTATTGATTGTTAATGTTGCAAATTCAGGAAATCCTGCCGTTACAAGTTCTTTTTTATTGTCTTATTATTTTTTGATGGAAATAAATGTTAAGTAGTGTGAAATAAATAATTAAAAATGCTGTTTGTCTTTTATTGATTATTCCCTTTTATTTTTACTGGTAGTACAACAGAAAGTATCTTATTTTTTATACTTTTATATAAGCTTCTTTAAACAGAAATGTGAATTTTTAATGAAACCTTTTCATTTGACTATTATTGATTTGATTGATGACCTATTTGATTAGTAGTGTGAAGCTGCTAAAACCAATAAGCATACGCCAAAACCTTTGTTTCTTTCGAATTTGTGTTAGCACAGCAGTATTTATATGCCTTATGTCATGCTCATGTGATTTTTTAACGCTCAATTTAATGATAGACAATTATATATATGGCGTTCTACTGATTGATTCCAAATGAAAATGTATACAAGTTTCTGCTTGCCACAAAAACATTCCCATAAAATGCTCTCGGAATATACCGCTACTTCTGACATTTAAGTTCCAAATTTTGTAAACAACTATAAATATACTATAGACACAGATAATATAATACTATACTAGTATTATACATGACAGACATTTTGTTAACGACTATAAAAAATACCACAGCCGACAGATGCCGTTATAATTGAGAATGTTACTAGGTATGCGAATTAGCTTGAAAGTTTGTTACAGTATAGCTTGTACCTATACAAATACACTGCTTTTTGTTGCA
>LQNK01000242.1:192525-218358 GCA_001586405.1 Phoebis sennae
GAATTCCCCTTAATTTTAATAGATGGAGCTAAATTCGACTAAACAATCCAACTATGATGTGTCATATTTGTACTGTGTTTGAAAGTTGCAGTTACGATAAAAATTAAGATGTCGCCAGTGCAGCAAAGTTATTAAATATTAAATTACTACCCGCTACTTCGTAGTTATTAAAGACTAGCTCAACTAAATTTCAACAAACATTATAAATTATACGTGTTACACATTATATATTTGTAAAGTCTAATCCAAACCGACCGTAGTTTTAGCGTAAAAGAGTAGATATCAATTAATTTTTTAATCTATATGGAATGGAATATAATATAGATGGAAGTAGATAGGACATACTGGATTTTGCGTTACTCTTGTAATGACACTTCTTTGTACGTACTACATACTTTATTACTTTATCTTTTCATTATATTATTTTCAATTTAATAAGATTTTGCACCGACTTTGTAGATTTCAACAAAAATAAAATAAAAGTTATTTTCTACTTTTTAAAGTGAGGAAGTCGGTTCTATTTTTTGGCAAAAAGTTATTATTACAAATCCAATTATTTGGGATAAATCGTTTAATTGACAATTTATAGGGATCGGATTGGAACTGAAAATGTTTTGGAGATAGAAATCGGTATCTATGTCGTGTTTGATTTTAATTATGAGCTTTGAAGGCCCACAAAAATTATAACAATGAAGTCTTTATTACAATGAATATATAAGTTTTTATATAATGCACCTATTAGTGAAATAAATACCCATTAGGTATGTCTACTTATAGAAATAAAAGAAAAACTTCCTTAACCTACGCTTAAATCTGGCCTTCAACACGAGGAAACCTTTGCTAGATAAAGCGTAAACTTTGCAGGGTAAATAAATAAGACAATATTTTTTGTAAAATTTTTATTTTTCTACATAAATCTACATGTGGTTGTTGCCCACAGATTAACTCATATCGATTAAAACATTTAGATGTGCATATGATCGGATAAATGTTGTGGGTACACATCAAGTCTACGGTACATCGAACTAAAATTCGCCAATTATTGACTCTACTGTATGTATGTAGTGCCGTTAATAGTCCTGCATTTATCTCCCCTTGGAAGTAAAAAAGCCTTGCGAAAAGGGGGACCTTGGTACACGAGTACATTCCTATTTACGGCACCGATGTATAGTAACTATTTCACGAAGTTTTATTGCGTATGATACTTGTACGCAAAAAATACACCTTCGTGATATAGTTGCTAATAACGACAATAATTATTTAATTATATTAATTGATTGGATATTTCCAATCCGTCAAGGACCTATGGAATTTATTCCACGAGTATATGACATCATTCAACGTTGGGTTACAATTTCTAGCTGAGAAATGGCTATTGAGTGTTTTAGAATGCTGTAGGCATTTAACTTCGAGTCGGCTATCAGCCTTTAGGTTAAATGATGTTATACAACCCCTGTACAATCCTTATAAAATACCAACATCGAGATTTAATAAAATTACAGGGAACAGGAAAGGAAAGGGGTGACAATGAAGTATCTATTTATATACTTAAAATAATACAAATTTTGAAGTACAAAACTACAATATGTAAAAGTAATCGAAAAAGTTTGTCTAAATAGAAAAGTATACTCGTACAAAACATCGTATTGTCATATCAATCTTAGAGAGAGTTGCATTTTCATTAATAAATAAAGTTACATAAAATACTGAAGCGGTTTATTCACAAGTAAACATGTCGAAATACAACACTGCTTGTCTTTTATAATTTTCTATACTGCTAATTAAATAAAAAATATTTTATAAGGCAAGACCAAAGATAAAATTCAATGATAATCCTACTTGCAGTTTTATTTCAGTTTTTGGTATTTCAATTTTTGTTTACTAATGAGTGTTAAACGAGTAAATTTTAATCAAAATGAAATAAAAACATAAATAATAAAGAGAATATTAATTTAGACATAACATTTACACGTAAAATTACTGTACACTGTAACACAGTAAATATAACAAACTGTAATTAAACTCAGTTATGAAATTTTGCACAATGCACTCAGACTGCAAAATCGTCCAATTTGTAATATTACACTAACACACATTAAACGTAACTTGACCACTGAATATTTAAGTTGAGCAAGAGAGGAGACGCGATACGTACATCTTTTGCTGTAAGATTTCTCACGGAATGCCATAGAAGAACAAAAAACAAGGAGAAATAATACATCGACGCTTTCTATTGAAAAACAGAGCGAAGTAAACATATTTTATTTTGAAAAACACCAATATTCAACCTACACGATAATAAATTACTTAGAAAAAATGAAATCACATAATACAATATATTGCTTATTAATGAATAATTTCAACCCTGTTTTATTTTTAATTGTGCCCCTATTGTATATATTGTGCATTAAGTGAGTTTTTGGATAACGGGTTGTTATAATTACTGTACCGAAGATATGCCACAACCGTAAGAGATAGATAAAATTGTATTAAAAAGTAAATCTATCGGAAAGGTGTATATTTAAGATTAACTAAGTATAATATAGGCACAAGAGTCATAGAAGTAGTATATATTAGAATAGTATATTTAGTATGGGATGATATGAATATAATATATAGTTAGTATCACAATAGACGATAATAGGGACATTCCCGAACGATACTAAATCATAGATAAATAGGTGTATATATATATATTTTTGTAAATAGATAAATATAAGACATATACTATAATATAGGACATGAAGGCAGGCTATATCAAGAAATGTTCACAACATCGATTTTACGAACTACATAGATTTATAATAATACTATATAGTTTGTTACTGTGTGCTAATGCTGTTACTGCATACATTTAAATTATTTGTTCACAACACGGTTAAATTATCAGATTTAATATTTTTACTTCTCCGTTTACTAGTTCAATTTATTGAATATTTAATGAACTAAAATAATCTATATTACTAACAATTACCCTCTTTAAACTAAATTAAATGACTAAGATATGTAATGAATTCATTCCTATTAAGATAGCCTCCAGAGACAAGAAGATAGATGTTGACGTTAGCAACGGATGAAGAATACACAAACAATATCCAGTAAAAACATTAACACACAGTACTATTACAATAAAATATTACATATACGATATAATTAGACACTTTGATAAAATAACCTTACATCTAATTATCACTTTCTTGGACATTCTTATTAGGTTCCTATTCTTAAAATACGCTTTCAAATTATTAATACCATTTCTTTAAACCTAATAAAACATTGGGAATCCTGCATTCATTATGAAACTCATTCTGGATGTCGCCTTTACTTATATATTTTCAATAGTCTCAAAGGTTGCTTAAACCTCATGGTTTAAATCAATTACGTATATTTATGATTCGTCTAGCACATTTGCAAAGGAAGGTACTCGTTTGGGCACAGCTAAACACTGTCAAATAACCTCAATTTGGCACATTTAGTTTAATCAAATTTACACGAGTAAAATAGATAAGTTTTAAACCTACACAAATCATAATTAATGATGTAAAGCTCAAATCACTTAGTAAATTCTTTACAAAAACCCGCCATACGCCAACTTGATTTAAATACGATACAGTATTGTTTCGAGACTATATATCAATTCTATTGTTATATAGTTTATATGTGTTTTCAATTAAATATATTATATATTATTAAACTGTTATTGTTTTCAAGAACAGTTACGTAGGTTTTCCTTTTGATTTTTAACTAAATTTGACGCTAAAGATGTTTTATTCTCTAACTAATCAATTCATAGTAAAATACATAATAAAATATAAAAACATCTTTCATTACAATATTCACCTATCTATACCTTCTCTATTAAAATACCGTCGAAGCTTTAATTTTCAATTACCCTTTTTGAATCTTACTCGAGTTTAAATTGCTTAAATTTCAATATATTTAATTTTTATATATACATCTACGATTCCCTCAAGATTTGTGACTTATAGTCATCAGTATATTTCCTAATTGAGATTCGTGAAAAAATAAAATTTTGTTTATTTGACTTAGATTCGTTATAAGAAGTATTTATTCACATCTATTATGTCAACATAAAATAAATTATAAGTGAGACAAAGTAAACATTCTTTTATAATATAATTTCAATAACTAATGCGGATGAAGCTTTACAATCTTTTTGATCTTCAATTATATGAATGATGAAATGATAATCATTTTCGTTTAAAAGACAATACATATTATATGTAATTTAACAATGTTTATCTAAATTATGTAACAGATAATCTAACATAAGGTGAGGGTACGCATTTCTCATATCGAATCTAATGTGGCTATTTTTTAATGACATGATGAATATAATATATTATATATATCCAAATAAAGTAACAAAGAATATCATGCGACAAAATATATGACATTATTTGTACAAAAATGATATTTTGATATGATAATGTTATAATAGTTAAGCAATGCTTTATACATAGAAATATAAGACGGAAATGGTGCGTAGTTGTCGCGCGGATTGCTCCTAAGAAACGATCTCCGATACGTACAATAGCCTTGTTTTTTATAAAACTGTTTAAGATCGCCCCGTAAACAGCTGGTGCTGAAATTAACCATAAAATTTTGATTAAAAACTACGCGGTCATGTTAACAACGTGTCTCAATTTGTGTCTGATTCAAAGGTATTTCTTTATTTTTTCTAATAATCCTAATAGTACTGAACAGAAAAACAACAAGATTACAAAAGTTAATTTGGAAGACATCTGTTGTTGAGACTTACCGATTTCAATTTTGAGAACATTTAACTTAATATTAAAACGATATTCATTATCTTTACACCCGTGTCTTTCTAATAGTTTGGAAAATCGCTCTACTTTACCTGATAGTTGATACGCCGGCACAGTTACAAATATTATAACTAGCTACTTCTACTATTTTATCTTAATGCTCGACTACTACACACGTAATTCTTAGTATAGGAAAGCAAAATAAATAAACTATAAAATGCATTAGTTATTGGATATGTAAAGTGTGATAATATCATGACATACATAATGTTGCGAATGTTGAGGTCTTTGAAAATTTATTTAAAATGCATTATATTTGTAACAAAATGGGTGAGGTCAAAGGTGTAGGTTAAAATCTTGAAGGATCGTTAACAATATTGATAATAATATTCGAAAAGTTCGTGTAAAATTCCTAAATTTGAAAAAAAAATTATAACAAGTCGTATACTGATAAGTCTTTGATTAATTTTAAGGACGAGCGTTTTAGTTAGCATTTTAGGACGAGTTGAAAGAGCTATGTTATTAATTACGAGATGAAAAGAAGTCAAATGATTTAACATTGAAATAACATACCATTTAACATAATATCATTCATAGGTAAGGGCTACTTCTTTTCAAGGTTTTAATTGTCAGTTATTACTACGCGTAATTGATGTCGGATATTTTTGCAGTGTGTGTGAGTTAGATAGTATTAAACTCAACCTTGCGGCAGATATTTTTCTTAATCTGCCCATAGTCACATATATATGCTTCTGACTGTACATTGGCTGCCTGTTTTGTTGGGTGTTTAGTGCTTGATTGTACGCTTTTCATGCATTCATCGTCGACATTTGTTATTAAATTATTGCTAATATTGAAACTAATAATAACTTAATTAAAAAGAAACAAACAATTTTAATTTAACTTAATTTTAACGTTTGGAGTTTACAAAGCATTTATTTTCAATCGCATTTCCTTATTTCTAAGAAAATAACGCGAAAAAACTCATTTTGTTCCAATGTCAGAGGACACATTTCGTTTACCAATTTAGCTACTTTTACGGTATTTTAATCGTCTAATTCGTAAACATTTTTTCAGCTCGTCCTTAAACGCTGATTATATTTCTGACGCTTGATTATTTATCTTTACTTTCATATATTATCTTTCATAAAAGTTTCCACTTCGGTTCTTCACCTTAGAATTATTTCAGAAAATGTTTTACAAACCTATGCACCATTTACTAATACCATATCACAGATCATTTCAATATCATTGTAAATATTATAGAGATCATTTTTGATATCATCATCGTCAAGTTATTTCAGTTTTTCATAAATCTTTGCTTTTGGTATTATTTAATGTTTTTTTATAAATTTTCTTCAATGCGCCCATTGTAGCCCATTTGTAAGTTTTTGTAAAAAAAGTTTGCCAATTGTCAAAAATAAAAAGTAACTAGTTATACAGACAATTAGCCACCACAACGTTTTTTGTTATTGTTATTATTAACAATATATTTAAAAAGTAGGCAACTCGAGAAATACGAATCTATATTAAATGTTAAAGTGCGGCCTCCGCGAATAATTCTAAGCTAACGTATGACGTCACAGGTCAGTTGGGCTTGAGGAACTATGTAATTTGGCTAGTCGCGTTTGCAATCTAGCTATGAATTTAAACCGCATCATGCGCAATTGAAAACTAAATAACATGAGACGTCATCGCAATATCGCGCTCAGGAACGAAATTTTAAAAAGCGTTGTAACTTTACAATACTATATCTTTGGAAATACTAAGTCGATTTTGTTGAAATTAAATCTATTATAACGCGTCTTAAAAACTCAAATATTTATAGTAATATAATGTGTTGTGGTGACTCAGTAGAGGATAACTAAACATTGGAAATTAATTTTGTGTAGAAGAGAGAAGATAGTAACTAAACGCAAAAAAAACACACCATGTTAGAGGCAACAACAATAGTAAAAGAAGAGCTACAAGGTCTTAGGATTAAGGACGCCAAGTCTTCATAAAAGGTTATTGTATAAATTCAAATAGGAAGGTTTACTTAACACTTAGGTGCATTTTAAATTATGCAAGCTTAATGTCGGTCTACTTTTTGTAACTGAAATTAAAATTATTTACTTTTCATTAACCTTTAACACTTTAAAACGTGTTAAAACACAAATAATTAAAGCTCATTCCAAACAATGATGTAATAATAATAAAAGATCAACGGCAAGGAAAGAAAAACAATTGTCATTGTCAGTAATCGGCTGTCAGAAATAAAGAGTCCGTTACGAAAAGTAGACTTGATTAAACGTATTCAATAATATAGATGCAACGAGAACGTGTTAAGGGAGGGAAATTTCCTGACCAATTCGTTGGTAGTGTTGCAGACGGCTCGCGTGGTGTTTCTAGCGGAGTCCTGGAACCAGTTACGGCGGCGGCGCGGTGTGCCTTCCGAGGTGCTCTGGGGAAGCAATCTTACCACGTGCGCGAACAGCCCGGAGCCCTGGGACCCGCCCTGCGCCCCCGACGGCCGACGGGAGCCGATAGTAGCCGACAAGAATGGAACGCTTGAGGACGTGTTGGGCATTGAACCACCCTGATAAAAAAAATACATTATTATGCGATACTGACTCGATTTTGATAGCTTGTCAAAAAACATATCCTCGCATTGAAGACACTGTTATGGAGACAGATTAGAAAACAAAAGGCAGATGGAGTGTGTTGAAGACTAAAGTAACGCTAACTACTCGTACGTACAGATCTTTGTGCGTTTTGTTACCAAATGTTGGATTAAAAAAATATATCCAGATAGCACAATCCGTTTTCTTATTTTTGGTTTTGGGAACAACTTTGACGACACAAGACGACATATTTTTTGAGAAAAATTACGAAAACCTCGTGGGATGTTACGTACATCAAACTAGACAAACGTTTTTGTATTTGCTTTTCGGCGTCTCTCGAGTCTACGGCGCACTCCATCTGCTTCTTATTCTCTAAGCCTTGGGAACAAGGATTAAAGATTTAAAATCATTGTCATGCAAGAATATTTTCGTGTTGTTTATTGATTATTGCATATGGACGTTGATGGCGAATTATCGATAATATAAAAAGTTTGGCTTTGAGCATGATTTTCTAAAACATCATCCAATTATATTGTTAATTTTATTAAGCGTAATTTTATAACTTGTTCGGATAATTAAAAATAAATCTAGCTATTAATTCGCTTCTGAAAGAAATAAGCAATTTAAAAAATATCCACTTTTTGCAGTAAAACAATAAACTGGTATTTATCCTAGATAATATTATAAATACGAAAGTAACTCTCTGTCCGTTTCATCTGACGCCTAATCCATTGAACCGATTCGGATAAAATTTGGTACAGTTTGAAACACAGGGTAGTGTTTATCCCAGAAACAGACAACAACAAATCACACCAAAACGTTAGATATAAGCAGGTGAGGCGGTCACATCTAGTTTATTATTTATAAAGTAATATTTGAAATCCAAAACGCATGGCCTATTAAGAATTACACCGAGAAAATAACTGAGCAAAAAAATTAATAGATTGCGTTTGACATCGACAAGCAAATGCAACAAACGGTTTTTGAATAAAAGTATTCTAACGGCCGTTTTCAATATTCTATCTATCCCTTGTTTTGCTTACTAAAGTTAGACAAATCTATCTATTAGCACTCACTTTGATTTCAATATCCTAACGACAGATACATTTGCTATGACTTTTGTCTATCTATTGTCATATAATCTGACATAACAATCTATCCATAATCATTGATACATTATTGAAAATAGCCGTAAAACAAAGGTTAGCTGGATTTCCCGGTAGTTTCTGAGTTACTTTAGCGCTTTATCTATTCGATAGCGGTTGGTAACCGTGGCAATTGCGTTTCTGAGCAACGCATCATTGTCAAACTTCGTCTGAAATTTGTCTGACAGTTAACTTTAATGAATCCATAACTATTTACAGTTTTAGTGAAACTGTAGCACTCAGAAACCGGGCTTTAACACGTATTTACTAGTTAATACTCATTTAAATTTAGAAGTTGTTTGTGGAAATATTCGTGGAACACATCAATAATATTACTTATACTTATTATTTGAAACTCCGAGAAAGGTACGTACTTCATGCTCATTTGCAGTTTCAGCATAAAAAGCGTGATACATTACATCTTTTATATTAGAATATAGTTTAAATTACCGTACCAAGCGTGGATCTATATCCCAAGAAACAATGTGGCCATAACATAATTTAAAAATAAAAATAATGCTTATCTATATTTTCCTCTCGGCTTCTACTCAGCTTAATTTATGTCCCCTATTTTTCAAAACTGCATTGATAAATGCCCGGTATCTATGAAGTCTAATAAAGGTGTGTCGCAGGGCCCATACTGCCCACTCTAGTAGATCCACGCTTGTACTGCACTAGTTTTTGTTTCTACTTACGAAAACGCTGTCAACTGTTTTGCGTCTGAGAATAGAAACCCATTTATTCGTTACCCCAAAAAAAACAACAACATCAATTTGGCTGAAAAGATAAATAATGTCATTCGGCAAAAAAAGATCCAAAAGAGGAATTATACTCACGATCATGCTCCGTGCAAGCTGCGCAGAAGAACAGATAGCAACAGTAAATGACAGAGCGATAACATTTTTATTTGCCAAACACTTTTCTCTTTTCTCTTGGTGTGGGGATCATTTAAAAAGGTAGATTTCGCAGGAGACTATTATGTAAAATTGTATACCGTAAAATACCCACCATCGATGTAACAGTTATAAGTACAAATAAAAATACAAACGAAAAATTGTACAACGTATTTGATTAATATGAGTTTGTAGAGAAGTTTAGTATGTTCAGTGAAAGTTAGAACCATGCTCTGTACCAATGACGTGTCCTTATGTGTCCTTCATGTTGTGTCTTTTACGTCGACCATAAAATGTATTCTGCGAAGTCTACCTTGGCGTAAGGTTTGCTTCTTTCCTCCTCGTTGACGACCTTTGGATGTGAAGAATTGGAAGATCCCTTCGACCATTCGATTGATTTGCACCAATTTTGTAATTTTGAATTTGGAATAATTTTGAATTTTCAATTGCCAATTCTATAGCTAAATCGAGTAGCCAATTATGATTACCAATAATGTTTTCGCTGGCTTAGGTTAGCATGTGGCGGAGGAGGAACTACTCTCCTGATAGTAACATAAATAAACAGCGCGGTGCAGCATGCATCACGATCCAGTTATATAACTTTAGCATGCATCACATTTTTATGAGATGTCTTCATATAGGGGATTGGAAGAATAGCTTGTTTCGATGAAGTGAGTGGGACAGATACATGTGATGAGTACGTCAACGAGGAACGTGCAGTGACATGTTGGATGGTGATGATGTTATGATAGGACCCAGTCCACGTGGGAATCGGAGCCGCGGAAGGACAGACCACATACATGTTAAATTGTTCGGCACATACAAGTTCAGGACCACAATGGTAGGTTCGGAAAATTACAACTTACGCCAACTCTTGAGGTCGATGGTACAGATAGGCTCGAGCCTGAACCACGCCCTCGTGTCTGACGAGTATGCTAAAATATAAGCAATATATGTAGACAGCGTTGAGTATGTTCTGAAGTTAATAATGGTTATTATTACAGCATTGGTATCAAATATGTGGGATTGTATAAGATGTCTTGAATTAATAAATGGTGTGTCGCGTTATGTTGTAGGTATATGATTCCGGGATCAACTCGTAGTACTTACAGTTGGGGGTGAAAGGTTAGCAGTCGATAGCCGACGCTCCTGTGGTCCAATGCTCGAGTGCCTACGGCTGGGCAGGCCAGCCACTCCTGGAGTGCCACCAGGGGAGGATGCGCAAGATGGCGCAATGCGAATCTTTGGTGTCATTAAAGTATTATCAGATAGACGACGGTTAGGCAAAATACTGGCAACTCGCAAGAAGTTACCGTCGTTATTAGATGTATTTGAGCCAAATATCCATTGTCCGAGCCCTAGACAAAAGAATAAATAATTTTGCGTTAAAATAGGATCGGACACAAATCGTATACTGAATTTTCTTCACGCTTGAACCTCGGGTAGTATATTAAGGTTAAAGTTTTTTTGTAACTTACTGCTTCTAAGTGCGCTCACACTTCCTGAGGCGCTGGGCGGCTGAGAGGCCGTAGCAGCTGAATGTCGCCGTGCCATGTTTTCTGCGCTGGATGTTTTGCGTTGATCCACGCGCAAATTGGGGATGTTAAATGGTGGTGCAGGGACATTCTCAGTGCTCCTTTGCTGTCGAATCAGGCGGCGGTTGCTGCCGGGGGCTGATGCTCCTTCCGCCGTAAGTCTCTGTCGCTGATTCACCTCAATGCTGTCTAGCATATCGTATAGTATCTGCGTGAAATTAAAGATTTTAGGAGTGACATATTTTTGATTTGATAGATAGTCTTTTGTACTATTTATTCTAGTTGAAGGAAAGTGTAACTATAATTTTATTTACCTCAATGAGGTTATTGAATTGATCGACATTTAAATTGGTGTTGACGGTTTGTGGCGCCAGAGATGGAATCAGGTCGGTGGCCATTGTGTTGCAGGATAGGCCATACCTCTCGTCAGTGAGGATAGCTCTATAGAGTCCTGTAAGACGAATATTTAATAACACTTAACAATTCTGTTTGCGATATTTAATTATACAAACGTTCGCAAAGCTTACCCTACTTTTAATAAAACTTCGCTGTGCTGTACAAAATGTTTATTGGAACAATTTAAAAGGTGCTAAAAATATGGGGAGGAGGTGTCTAAAATTCAGAAGCTATAAGAATGTGTGAAATGAGAGACATGCTATAAGAAAACATAGCAACTCAATTCAATAAAACTGATGGGGAATGGAGAGAGGAGTAAAAAATTAAAAAAATAGAAAACAGAAGAATACAAAAGGAAGAAAAAGTAGTTTAGGAATACTTACTGACGACACGATTTATAACATCCGGGTTACCAAGCCTCATCATCAGCATCGTGGGCAGAACGTAATTAACAACGCTGGGGCTGTCCATCCTAGGTAGTATCGTTTCAAACACCCCGAGTACGAGGTTGATTATTTTAACATCGTTTACATTCTTCTCTAGAACATTTTTCACCTTCACAAGTACAGGCCCGTGAAGAGTCGCATCAGACATAATGTCAGACACATTTTGAATCGCAATAAGTGAAGCAATCTACAATTGAAATGTTATTAGCACACAATTGAAATAATAGACTGATCTAAACAGCGCTAAATTATCAAATATCGCTATTGTATAGCCTTCGTTTAAACTGAATAACTTAGTATAGATGTTGTAATAAAAGCTTCCATATTCCATTCGGTATTTCGACAAATTGTCTCGCAATCAGAGAGCAAAGATGGGAGAATTTGATCAATATTCAGTTTATCATTTTGGTACAAGCGACGTTGTAGGCTGACATCGATCTTTATTATGGAAGCAATTTGTGTGACACAATTTACTGCTGCTATTAATCACAATGTTAACATGCATCTAAGGTGCACAGTATGAATTCTGAGGTATATTATAATTTACAAGGGAACCGTGAGAGGCAGGTGTTTCGTTGTAGTAATAATATCTTCATGCTACAGCTAATGTAGCCTAAAACTAGGGCAGTGGGGTAGTAATTATTTACGTGAAGTTTGTATGTGTCAGAAGCGAGGCGTTCTGGCATACCAGTTTTGTGGTTTTCGAATCAAATCACTGTGGTTGAGATGCTTTGTTGATTGAAACGAGGAATTTATAGTTCTTACAAAAGAATAAAATAATTTGTCTTGATAAAAATTAATTGTCGGCTATGTACTTTTATTTAGAAATATGTTGAAGTCTACATAACTGACAAATAGATCTAATCACCTTCCTCATATATATTTTAAAATTTAAACTGAAAACATCCCGTTTATTAAAATTATGAGAAATAGTGCATACGGAATCATACGACTTTTTCTGCCTGCTACTGGAAAACAAAATGACAAATTACCTGAGTCTGGTAAAGATTGCAGTCCAATGAATACAAAAGCATGGGCAGCAGATCTCCCTGAGCTACTTCGTCACTGCACTTCTTTGTCATGATGTGAAGGTTCTCCAGCAAAACTACGGTGATCGGTACTGGTCTTGCCGAGTAAATTACTTTCCTAAAAGTGTTCCAATTGTCATTAAAATGTATCAAAACAAATTTATCGATTGGTGTCGGTTAATTTTCGAATTATGTAATTACCTGTAGCCGTAGACGTGTGTGAGAAAGAATATAAAATGCAATTATTGAGAAAGATTGGTGCTTCGCCAATTATTGAGAACGATCGCGAGGAAAATTTTATAGAGAATATGAGTTATGCTCAGTTCCTTTAAAAATAAAATGATCGTCCAAAAATAAAACGATATTATAATAAAAAAATCATTTTACTTACAGACAGTAGAATATCCTACTGAGTCTAAAGAGTATCTATAATAAACGTGGTTCCGATTGGTTGATTGAAACCGGTCGTTAATAATAATGATTCGTATGTTATACTATGACGTTCCATCGTTTATAGGTACCGGGCCTAAGATAATTTTTGGCAGTTATGTTAACACCACGTTTATTATACATACGCTTTAGATCTACGCCTAGAGAACTTTGTACTGTCCATAAGTAAAACGAAACGTTCTATTTTCTAGGAACTGGGCCTCAATAAAAGGCAATACCAACCTTAGAGTGGGATATATGATTTCCGCGAATTCCTCAGGAGTGGACTCGTTTATAAGCCAAAACACTGGACGCAGAACGGAGGGGATCATTTCCGACATTTTAAATTCCGACTGTAGCACCGGCCATACGTTTATCCACCGCAGTTTCTGAAATACCAGTCTTAGTTCGTAGTAAGGGTTACAAAAACTATTTATGGGATATACACAGCAAGAAATTCAGTGCCGGATTAAGGACGGAGATATTAAAAGTTAGAACAGCCTATTAATATCCCTACGCTATATATCTGTTACCAAGCTGTATCTCATAAACCGTGATCGCTAGATAAGTTGATATACGGCCGTTTTCAATATTCTATCTATCCCTTGTTTTGCTTACTAAAGTCACAAATCTATCTATTTGCACTTACTTTGATTTCAATATCCTAACGACGGATACATTTGCTTAGATTTTTGTCTATCTATTGTCATATAATTTGACATAACAATCGATCCATAATCATTGATACATTATTGAAAATGGCCTATATTGACATTCACAGATATAACAACAAATATTAAAAATAAAAAAAATATATATGTTATGGGGGATCTTATTATAGTTAATCCGGCATTAAAGAAAAAATATCAAATTCTAATAAGTGATTAAACAATCGCAATACGTGGTGCAGTTAATTAAGGCTTTTATTAATTTAATTGGATAGTCTTAAGGTATCGCACAGCAAACACAATATATTTATTTTCCCTGCAATTCAGGGCGTAAGGAAGTACATATATTTGTAAGTCCTTATTACATTTTCACAATTGACTGAATACCATTATTTATTTATTAAATATATGTTGTTAATTTATATTTTAACGCTCTATGCCACCTACTTTCTCTGTGTGTTTAAACTTTGTTTTACTTCTCAAAAAGGTTGCCTGCAAGAGATGATTTAGAAGCTATAAGGCCGCCATTTATGCTGTCTATTATTTTTGTGTTCCTCTCAAAGTTCTTTGTTATATTACTATTTTAAGGTGTACATTTTATTGCGTGAAAACATTACAAAGATACATATAAACACGCATGTTTTCTGTTAAGAATATTATAATCATTATTCGCTCAATCACGTCAGATAAAACTATAAAGGATATCATTTCTTGAAGGTATTACAGATTGTTCCAGTTTTTACATCGGTATAAGGCTTTATACGTTTAGCTAACATAAGCCCACTTAAGCTATTGTATTTCATTGTGGTATTAATATTGGAAGCGGCGGTCTTAGTCATTCTGAGGCCCCGGGCGGGAAGATTCTGTGAGGCTCTCGGGTGGAGTTAGGTTTTCTCGTCAAAATGAGAATTTATAGTTATACTAATTTATAAAATCAGTGTGTTAAAATAATTACATGATTTACAATAAAGATACAAATAAGCCACTAAAAAGAGGTTATAGAGTTAAAATTGGCGTTTGCTTTTTTTTTCTTATAATAAAATCGTAAATTAAAGCACAATAATCTAACGAATGAGCTACGTTTTTTTCGATGGAAAGATTAGCGGGTTAAGGGTCGGTCAGATCCGTCTTTCAGCAGATTTAATAGTAGTGGTTGCTATAGTTCTCAGGACTATCTGGATGCGTGAGGTCCCTGCAAGAGAGGGCCCTGTTTGATCTGTTTGTCAGTCCCTAAAGCCGCCACTAGTTGGAAGCCTGATACGGGCGGTTTAGGATATTTTATTGAAGAGCTAGCTTTCCACCCGCGGCGTAACTCGAGTGGATTAAAAAATTCTGTATTATGTAAAGGCACGCGCAATGTGACATAGTAGATGTAGTTGATCATAGAAAAATAATAAAATATTTTATTTGCAACCATAGTACAGTAAAAAGTTATAAATGATTTACGAAGTTTTGTTATACATGCGGGATCGTGGAATTAATAATAAAACACGTTTATCATATTTACGTTATCCATACTGTAACATATCTACGTAACTAAACAAAATGTTTATTTATACGCTAATATTTGATTCGAAACAGCAACCAATTTTAGTTCTACGGCTTTTCGAACTAAATATTTGATATAAAAGGCTTACTACCAAAATCAGGACAGATAGTCAAAACAAACGGAATAAATGTTACAATTCGCAGTTTTCGCATTGCCATAATATAATTAATATCATCCATTGGCTATATTTAGCAACGACTTTAAATATTCTTATTTTTAAATTGTGTATGGAATTAGTTTAAGAATATTTTATATAGAAGTTGGTAAAATAGCCACTAATTATATTGTGTGATTAAATTGTTTTGCTGGCAAATTGAGACGGTAGTTACGAAAGTAAATAATATTTCTTCCCTACCATTTACAAGTTGTACTGTAATAATCAAGAAAAAATAACAAAAATATAATTGGAGATAAAGCAGGGCAATAGACTCTGTTAACAATAGAATGTCTTCAATACTGTGTTATGATTGATGTTACTGTTATCAATAGATCTATAGAATCGACTTATTTTATCCCCTATTCACAAACAATACTTGTCTAAGTAAAGAAAAACACTATGCAAAATGAGACACACAATGCGTTCTAAAATCGACTTTATTATAAAAGGAATAAGACTTAATTTATACACCAAATGACAAACTGCCGCTCAAGTATCGTCTCTAAATAGGTTTCTGGAGTCTGTGCGTTGTGAGTACTCTCCCATTATTTAGTAGATATTGTTATAATATTATCAGTCGGTATTTCTATTTGAAATTCTTTGGACATGTGACACTTAACTTTTAAACATAACAAGATCAATTAACCGTTTTGAAAAGAGCAACTACCCGAGTTTTATGCCGGTTCTTCTTGGGAGACAGCCTTCCCAAACGGTGGT
The DNA here is from genome assembly GCA_001586405.1 of Phoebis sennae. Lineage (NCBI taxonomy): Eukaryota > Metazoa > Arthropoda > Insecta > Lepidoptera > Pieridae > Phoebis > Phoebis sennae. The sequence goes on from LQNK01000242.1 coordinate 208,882, forward strand.
AAATAAAAAATATTCATTATGTAAATGTTAATGACGTTCTAAAAGCTTTTAGGAGGCCGATTTGGAAAATAAACATTTTGTTTTTTAATTTAAATTTTATATCATCGTATTGGATTTTTATATAATCTTAGTCCTAATATGTGTATTATATTAATGGAAATATAAATTCAAAGTAATATTTAAGAAACTTGTCGGTTTGTACTTTTTGCTATATTACGAACATGGTATCAAATAATATAGTATACCATTGGTTCTTATCCATTTCATTTTCCAAAGACAATAAATGGACAATCTACCAAATATAAGAAAATAAAAATGTTGTGTACATCGAGTAATTAAAATGTATTGCACATCGATTCGGAACAATGAAGGAACCGCGCTCCGGCTCAGATGTGAAAATTCATTTTTGCACGCGTTGTTCTACCATCCATCAGTATTTATTGGAATATTTTTGTTTTAAAAGGTTTTAATAGTCTTACTATTGGGTGAAAAAATAACAAAGCTTTTTTTTAAGGTAGAATAGGCAGACATTTGACCGCTACCCCACCTGATGGAAAGTGGTGGTGCTTGTAAACAAAGCTTGTAGGCCAGTCCTAATTCTTATATTAATTTATTGATCTATCAATTATTCTTAATGAGATTACGACGCCATTTACTCACATGAAATTATTTATTTATATTTTTTTTCATTTCAAGCACGCACCTATAGAAATACAAATACAAATTTTCATAAGTAATTTAGAACTGTAATTTATGACAAGTTTGAGAACCCTTCAATTGTAGTACAGATTTAAAATAGCTTGGCTTTCTTACGAAATAACTATGTAGAAAATGCAATAAAATATGTTTGAAAACGTATGTTTTAGGTGATAGGCAATAGCCATTAATTCGACTATCAAAACGTCAGACTCGAATGTCGTCAAGGGAAACATTTATTTTTACATGGGACCATTTTATTTTACGAAATTTCATATGTGCTGTAAATTTTGGTACATTTTACGTGAAGTAGAAATATAAATGTACTTCGATGTCTATGTGTGATTTTACATCATAATTTACAAAATTATTGTTCTGAATCTATCAATAAAATATTTACGAATACAAGAACATGAAACTTGTTAATTGTTATTATAGTAGAGACAACAGATGTATATGTTAAGACTTGTCTAGAATAGCATACATTTTTAAAAGCAAAAACGTCCGTGTTTCTGAACTGTCATCGCTACGGTAACACTGGGGTCAAATTCTGTTAAAGACAACGAAAGCACTAATGACTAGGTAGTTCTAAAATCAAACAGAACAAAAATTCACCGGGAGAGTTGAAATTCTAAACAAACTGGAGGAAAAATTCGTTTCAAAATAGATGTATGGTTGTTCGTTGTTATTTCGAAGAGCGAACTACCGTCGTCAATTTGCCGTGTTATACTTAGTGAGGCTTACCTTTGGGATGAAGCGAAGCGAGGTTATGAGCTGGTCGACATAGTATTCGCACCTGGACCTTGGGTCCTTGTAGAGAGCTGCATCCAGGGCTTCCAGCGCTTGTATCGGCGGCTCGTTCGCACATCTATAAAAAAATTGTTTAAGTACTGCTTTTCAAACAAGGTCTCAATCATTTGAAGGTAAGTGCCTTCAGTTAAGTGATTAACTTCTCTTGTGTTAGAAGTAGATTCTCCTCCATAACGATAATTAAACATGTACATAAGAAATAAAATTGCTCTGTGACCACTCAATCACAGTTAACAGCGAAGCGCATTACGGCGCGAAATGCGGAGCGGCAAGCTGGAAACAAATGTAAGACAATCTATAAAGTAGGTCTCAGCTACCGGCGATGTGAATTCCGGCGCCGTGCGATGTGCGAATTTAACAAATGTACTGGCGAGTATCGAGGTGGCCACAGCCCATCGCGCCGCCCGTCGCGCCTCCTGTCACACCGCCAAAAGCTGTGGCATCTTCTTGGATGGATAAGGTACAATGAGGTAAAAGTATTGATGAGGTAAGTTTAGAATACGACATAAATTTCGAGGTAAATGTCAGATGGAGCGTCGCCTCAAATAAGACGCTTATACTATAATAATTATCCTGCCACAACAGTTTAAGCAATTCAATTTTGAAGATCGATATAAGTTTACACTGAGCGTCCTAGTCTAATCGTACTGTTGTTAGCTTCTTCAATTCATTATAACTAAATTATTATTTTAATCTTTTGTGGAATCTTAGTTAGGTCAGAAGTTATTTCCTAAGTCAATATTATTAAAGTATTATTCGAGAAAAAATACGTTTGATTTAAAATTAATATCTTTTAATAGGTTTAGTCTATAAATAATATTTAATTATTATCGAGATATAGAGTATTTCTATCGCCTATAAAATATAGCCTATTTACCTCGTGGATAATGTAGCTTTCAAATGGTGAAAGAATTCTAAAAATCGGCATAATAGTCTATTCATTAAAACCAAACAAAGTTTTCCCCTTTATAATATAAGTCTAGATATACAATATTAACCATCAATAGTTCGCAAATTCTACACGAGTTTAAACCTTGCATTTCCAAGCTGAGTGGTATTTCCATGTAAAGGCACTTTAAGTGCACTGAATAACAATAGTACACTTGAAGAGCCTATTTGCGCGTGTAGATATCAAAATTCACTAATTTCTAGGCAAACATTGATTTACGCAGTTAATTTATACCAGTTAAAATTGATAATAAAGATAGATATGAAAAATTATAAAAAAGAATAAAAAAATTCGATACTCTAAATTTCTTATGTGGAGAGGGTAAGTGACAATACCATAAACAACAGATACATAGCGCTAGTTGTACTTTATGACAATCTCTAATAATAATTAATAACAATATTAAATACTACGCAAAGTTAACTAATGCATTTATGTTAAACATTTAAGAACAAAATAATTTTCTACAATTAATTATATTAATTAATTATATAATTATATATTATATTAATTATATATTAATCATATACTACTGTATTATATTATCAGACATTGACATTTCAGTTACTGTAAACAAATATTACTAACAGTATATATTAAAAATGATGTTTTATTTGATGTGAAAATAATTAATACGTTGAAATTTATAAATTGCGAGATCATTATATCGTTATATCATCATCATTAAAATCATTAATACCTGTTTAATAGACCATGATTATCAAATTCATTCTATTCTTGTGGTATTTTCAGCGAACACTACAATGAAATTATAACAACATCCGTTTATTAAATCATTTTATGAATATATGCCGTACATTAACTATACTTTTTCAAATTTGATTAAAATGTGATCTTTGAGGGTGATATTCCATGGAAATTGTCGAAAATCAACAGAATATTCTTGTATTACATACTCAGTATACTATTAAGAGTGAGGAGGTAACTAAAATGGAAAAATAATAACTTTTTGCCTAAAAATAAAAAAAAATATATTATTCACGATAAATGTATAAAGATTGGCATGTATGAATTATCATGAATACATTTACATCATACTCTGTAAATGTTGTGACCTAACACAAAAATCGGTGCACATTCTAGTTTTATCATAAAACCTTTTTGCATGGAATTAACTGGAAGCCGTGAATCATGTCCATAGTGCAAAAATAAGGATTAGTTTTATAAAAGGATACTTCCAGTTTACAGAATATAAAAATACAGGGCTTTATTGAGTAACCGAATTTTGCTGAGGTCAACTAGTTTTAGAAATGGTACACATGTTTTTTTCCTAGTGAAACAGAGAAAGCAAAAATGGTTATTTATTTATACAGAGAGTATTGACTTAATTAATAAAATATAAATAAAAAACTTGCGAACGGCTGAACCGATTTGACTAATTTGAGTATTGATATATTTGTAGAACTTTAGAGACGATTTAAACGAAAATAGGGAGAAATTGTATAGTAAAAAACACAATTATATTTCTATATAGAAATAGTTCATGTCTGTCAAATACGTCACTTTCAAAAAACGGATGTATGAGGTTATGGGGTCAGCTAGTAATTAATAAAAAAAATCTGGATGTTAAAATTCTACAGCGTTATAGCCTATAGGTAACATGACGTATTCCTTACTTGAAGCGATAGAGGGCCTATCTCTCTACCAAATGCTATAAAATAAATCATATTTATGTTCCGCGAAAATGTATACTTTTTTTGAGATATTCCACTTTTAAATTTTTATTTCAAATTTTGACTTTCGGATACTTATAAATGTTTGTTTTTGTAAAATCTACACGGTGTATGTATTACGGACTTTCGGTATGTTTGTTGACAAAGACTGACTAGATTAAAGGGAGATTTAAAGGATTTTATTAATACCCTCGTTACGCTCTTTCTGTATGGTTTGTAACTGGCACGAAACTTTGTTCGTTAAGTTACTGCGCTCTGAGGAATATTAAACATGTAACCACATGTAATAACATGTTTTATTTATTTATTTATTTATCACATATTATATCATTTATCATTACAGGATGTCATAATGTTACATGTACTTGATAGATTGTATTGTGATTTTTTGGTGGAAATGCATTTTATGTATTGAATTGAAGACGTTTTTACACTTTTTCCACTAACTGATGGTATTTCGAAACCGGTTGTAATTGAATAAAGTTTACCAACAAATAGTGGAAATAGATATATATACATATATATTCGCTTCCTTTGTATCCCCTAAATTATTCAAGACTGCATATATAAACAACCGGTACAAGTGCCAGGTAGAACAAAACCTTTAAGTATTTCTACTTCCTTATAACGTGTTTTTATCATTTTATTTAAGGACCTTCTATCGATTTAGGATGAGTCACGCGCCCGTCAGACCCGCGTCATTTTATAAAAGCTGAAAGTTTTTCCGGCATCTGGAGCAAAGGTTACTGATTCACAAATCCGATTGGCGTCGGAATGAAGACATTTCCATCGAATTCTGTATGAAAGTCAATTTCAATACTTCCCGATCGGGATGGCAATTGTGAATAGAAGACCAGGTAAGAACAATCAGTAAGTATATGTAGTTGTTACTTCCGATATCAAGTTCATTCGTTAAAGTGTAAATCTATTTTTTTCTATCTTCTTTGTAATATAGTTAATGTTGTAGTCCACGTGAGTGAATGCGAGAGCGGAAAGCTAGTCCATTATATAATAATTTGCTACATCGAGTGAGCTTATTTTCCATACAATATTCAATTCAAATTATGCATTCGTATTAAGTATTAATGTTTAAAATCAACTCTCAAAATCCACAATGTAATATTGTTATTGTATGTTATTTCACTCATAAATACAAATTTTGAAGCTGTTTTTGATACAAATTGTTTATAACAACACCTAATCAAGATGATACTTAGAATACGATTTATTCAAATTATTAAATAAAATTCGAAATATAATAACATAAGTGAATATTTTGGTTAAAAAGACTTCTAGGAAATTGGAAATATTATCTTGGCAATGTTATAATAATATTAATAATAAATAATATTAGCTTATTGTGTAGTACTTTTAAGAAGATTTTTATAGGCAATTATAAAGTTATAAGACATGCTGTTTTACTAATATTATTAAGAGGAAAACTTTGTTTGGTTGTAACGAATAGGCTTAAAAACTACTGAACCGATTTTAAAATATTTTTCACTATTCGAAAGCTATATGAACTAATGAAGATGCATAACTTCCCCTTTACAGACACTAAACAAGTGACAGTGGACACTATCTTAGAATAATTTCATTGTAGCCTACAAGATTAATAAGCAATTTGTATCTTGTAGGCTGGATTGTAATTAGACTAAAGTAACTGTGCTATTTTTAGGACCCTTATTAAGAAAGCCGAAGACAGAGAGGAATGGCGAAGTACAATGAAGAAGGCCACCCAGACGTCAGAAGAGCACGACCTTCAGTAATGAAGAATACGAAGTTGAAGAAGAGAAGAGGATTAAAAAAAATCGAAAGCTACATTATCCACGAGTAACCGGCTATATTTTATAGGCTATATATAACATTATGCTAAGGGAGCGAAGCCGCGCGGACCAACTTGTAACTTTAAATATTTTTTTGCATTAGGAAGATTCTAGAAAAACGAAATTAGGTGTACAATATAACGTCAGCCGCAAACGGAACGTCATACCACAGATAGCCGTGTGTGACCACAGACACCAACTGGGGCATAGAATTCACTGCAGCGGTTTGCGTCCGCTCCACACATAGGTAAAGAAATTAACACAATACATGTTTATTTCTTGTATTAAATTTTCATTATTTATACAATAATGTATTATTAATTTCAATTTTTAACACTTTATACCGCCTACTTTCTTTGTGTTTTTTTAAAATTTCACTTCTCACTGGTTGCCTGAAAAAGGTGGGTATGTAGCCATAAGGCCGCCATTTGTGCTTGTTCACTCTTTTTTCGCGCTTTTTTAATTATCTAAGTATGTTATTTATTAAATTACTATAATGGAGCGTAGGATTCAGTGTGTTAACATTCAGCTTTTAGTTCATTTCATTTCATTAAAGTTATAATGAATATAATTTTGTGTACAAGGAAGATTCTAGAAAAACAGTGCAATGTATGCTTGGCAATCAACCGCCAATGCAATGTCACACCACAGTCAACTGCGCGTGACTGCACACTCAAACTGTGGCGTTGAATTTACTGCAGCCGTTTGCATGTTTTATAGAGTTATTTTTTTTTCAAAAATGTGATAAAATACAAACAGCTACATCGTAATTATATGCAAGCATAGTTTTGTTACAAGTAATATACAACAATGATGCAGGCCACAACGCTGTCCACGAATTAAAATTAAAAAGTAAAGTAGTCACAATAAATATTATCTTATACTGGGAATTTTCTAGAAAAGAGTACAATATAAATGTTTGGCAATCTAGCGCCAACGCAACGTCATACCACATTTAACTGCGTGTTACTGCAGACTTACGACCGTTTTCAATGTTCTATCTATCCCTTGTTTTGCTTACATATCATACAAATTTATCTATTTGCACTTTGACTTGCTATGACTTGTCAATCTAACGTATAATCTTAGATAACAATCTATCCATGATTTTTAGATTAACTTAGAACTAGATTTGGGGTGTTTCTGGACAAATTCAACATTAAAGTTCAAGAAATAAGTCTACGTGTCAATCAAATGCTGAGAAATAATCAAGTACCTACGACACTCCCTGTGTTACAGATGTTTGTGGGCAGTGGTGATCACTTAACACGACCTGACTCAAAAGCTGCTGCTTGCTTTAAAATAACATCACCACCTCTTTTAAACGCACAAATTTGTATCAATTTGACATAACATACCTGAAGAACGTGATGAGAGGCATCAGTTGCGTGGTGGGGCGGTTCTGGGGGTCCCGATCCAACAGCCGCGGCAGGGCTTCGTGCAGACAGTCCGGCGCTCGGCTCACCAGGGCCGCCACGTTGCGGTCCAGCTGTAGCAAATACATATTAACATTCAGCTTTTAGTTTATTCAGCTTAGATCAGACATTTGACACATACACCCGTATTCTAAGAAGTTACCTTAATTTTACTTCCACTCGGGTTACGTCAAATATGACGTATGACGAATTTCAATCGAAAATTCATAACATAAAAATATAATATTTTAATAAATAGATCGAACGAATGGAGGTGTTAAATTTTCTTCTCCGAAATTTTCATAACGTGAGTGGACGTGAGTTAGTAAAGTTCCAACTCAGAATGTAAATTTTTGTTGACAGAGGTTGAGTGAAGTCGAGGAATGCTCGAGGAACGTATTATAGAATACGGGTGATAGTCCCAGAGGCTCTCTGAGATTATCATAGTCCCAAACTAGGCATCACCTGTACTATGGAAAATAGACAACTGATAAACATACACATACATACTATAGATGAATGAACACCAAGGAACGTAAAGGTATAAAATTACAATGTTTACCGTGTAATGTATGCAGAGGCGATTATTCATAAGCTTGCATAATATTATTATAATAAATAAAGGGAGTATACAATTCGTACAATTAATTTACGTACATAAACGGTAAGGCAGTTTTGCTTCCCTAAAATGGGTAAGAGATAAATGTAGAGATTTTTGTTAATGTTTGGATATAGATGGAATCTTAGCTTGATACCTAATTTTTTTCCTCTATATTCCTATGAAATACTATATCTTGACACTTATAATTTAAAAGATAGGATAAGAGGACCTAAGATACAGGCAACAGCCTAGTTTGAGCCTATATAATTGTATGTATATCTAATCTCTTTGTAAATTTTTTATGTGTTTGTAATATCTTTACATGAGAATAATTATTTTGATTTAAAAAAAAAAAAGAATTAAAATATATTTTTAAAAATTATTATTAATGATGTTAATTATGTTTGTAGCCTGAGAGCTATTGTTAAAAAAGGCAGACAACATCCTTGATTTTGTTCATGAAATGGTCGAACTACGAATCGTGAAGATAAATTGGACACGTGTTATGATTAAGTATGATATGATAGGATAAAGTAATGACGTGTTAAAAGAACTGCCTGTACTAATGAATTCTGAATATAATGTGTTATGATGAATAAATATAATAAATATTAATGGGGAAAAGTAACTTAATTAAAGTTGTGTATCCGGAATATCGATAACGTAAGAGGAAATAAGTATTTTTAGAGTATGAATGAGAAATGATAATAATACTTTTCTACCCGCGGGATCGACAGGGACTCGCGGATTATCGTCATATCATTAATATGGAAATAATATACACATATAAATTTATTTTCTAACAACCTTTATTCACTAACTAGCTTTCCGCCCGCGGCTTCGCACGCGTGGGCTACTAATTTCTGTATTTTGTAGAGGCGCACAACAAAAGTCTAAAATAATTACGGTCGCATGACTGCTGATATATGCGCATGTCTATAGATTTTTTTTAGTTTTCTATATAGGTTTGACCAAAATCGGACAGTACGCACGCCTCTTCAAAATACAGAAAATTTTAGCCAACGCGAACGAAACCGCGGGCGGAAAGTTAGTTATGTTTTGAAGGTTTTTAAGAATTCATTAAGCGTTTTTATCATCTTAACCTATAAATATTGGGGACATGCCTTTTTATACTCTTAACTTATACGATAAAGTATAAAAAGGCATGTCCGCAACTCAACCAAAATCTCATATTGTCACGTGGTATGACACATTTACGACTTTACGTATATCTCAAAAAATATTTATTTTAGCAAAAAACGCATTAAGAAACCTCTATTTTATTTTCAAAGACCTATCCAATGATATCTCATTTAATGATGTATTAGCGAATTTATTTTTTTACCCTCCGATTACATGTATGGAGGGTCACCCTTAAAATATTTTTTTCAAATAAAATGTAGCCTATAAGTTGAACCTAATATTGGTCTATCAGCATGTGAAATTTTAACAAAATCTACCCAGTAGTTATTACGTGATTGACGAA
>LQNK01000242.1:227159-241099 GCA_001586405.1 Phoebis sennae
CGACAGTTTTTCAATCATTATAGCAGTCGTTAACATCCGTATACTCAAACAATACTTGCGTAATTAAAATACTAATACTATTAGAAGTCTTTCCAAATAACATAGTTTCATTATCGAATAATTTCGAGTAAAGCATCCATTCATATCGGCTTACCTGAACGCTGCGAGTTTGTACACGGAAATTTGTTCTCTACAATCATGAGCGGATTAATAACAGAGTCCGTAGGAAGTGGGGCCATAAATATAGACTATTATAATAAGGGAGAGAGTGTTCAATACCGCAATAAGATTCAGCTTATAATCTAGTTCACCAATCATCGGAAAATTTGCTCTTTTCGCTCTACGCTGTGTTGATTTATCATATCGTTGTTAAGTAAAAACTAGACTAGTCGAGTAAAATAGAACTTATAAATACATGTCACAAGAAAAGCATGTATAGTTTTTTCTTTACATCCCAAAAGAGCCTCAAGTATTGTAAGTAATTTATCTATAGTATGTTTGTATTAACAAAAAAAAAGTCTCTTTAACAGCCGTTTTCAATAATGTATCAAAGATTATGGATAGTTCGTAATCTCAGATTAAATGACATTTGATTGTCAAAAGTCATAACAAAGGCATATTGAAATCAAAGTAAGTGCAAATAGATAGATTTGCCTGACTTTAGTAAGAAAAACAAGAGATAGATAAAAATTGCAAACGGCCGTATGTCTATCAGCTGAATATTCATTTATTTCGTGACTCACCAGCGAATTCCAGGCCGAACAGCTTCCACACACCCCGCTTGGTGACCAGGATGTTGTAAGGGCAGACGTTCCGGTGCATCATGCGCATGTTCAGGTGCATGTATTGCAGTGCCTCAGAAATCTGCGAACAATTAATCCATTAGTGTTTGAAGCTAAGCGGTAAAATCTATGGTAGTGACCGTCCCAGGAAATGTGAGGAAGGTAATAAATAAATTATGAATATTTGTATTATTACTAACCTATATTGTAATGCCTGAGGAATACTCTTAATTCTGTATATAGAAAAGTTTACTTTTAAAAGAAATAAAACTGCATTTCCGAAAATTCGCTTACCACAACTGGGATCCGACCCAACTAAAATTACACCTTTTGCTTCTATTGTATGGTTCGATAAATACAGGTAAACAGACTCACGAACAGATCAACACATAATCGTATAAAAAAGATCTAACCATGGCTTTGGGGTATATAAAATAAACAAATTGCATAGCAATTACTCTTTAAAAAAACAGTATAAAGATAATCCGGTTATTGTTTTATCATTGTTTCGATATCGCTTAATATCCTTAAAGGTGTCCAAGAGCTTAATATGTGACCGTACAAGTTTAATATGGCTACATATTAAACTTCCTGAACACCTATATTCGCTATGTATACATATATATACGCTGCGGTATAAAGTTTATGATAAATTCAATTTCAACTAGTGGAATAACAATTTCACATACTTCATTAAGCGAACAATTAAATTTAAATGAACTAGCTTCGAAATAATGCATTAGTTATAACATCGTTGTTCATTTTGTTTTTGTAATACGATTTAAATTTTCACTTTGTTTGCATTTGTGAGAAACTAGTATGCAATGTGGCATTACAATGCGACATTATTTTACTACACATAATAATTATACATTTTCACATTTAAATTTTGTGGATAAATTTCGATTCATTCCTTTTTTTAGTAAATAGACATCCTGCTAAACTTCATGATTTTATTAGTAGTGAGCACAGCGAGGTGCATGTTTGCTTGTACAATATGTAAGTATGAAAATCTTTGTCCGATTGTATTGTGACTTCTTGGTGGAAATGCTTTTTAAGTATTGAATTAAAGACTTTTTTACACTATTTCCAATATTTATTTTAAAACTTTATTTAATTACAACCGGTTTCGAGAATACATCAACAGGTAGTAAACCACTATTTTTTTTACTTTAATTCAATACTTAACTTGAGTATAGTTTATTCGATCTTGATAAATTTTCATAGTCAAATAGCTTATACAAAAGAGAATGTCGAGTTTGAAGATGAGTGAAATCGGATTACGAAGATAGGGTGTTTGAATAGGTGAATGTTTGTCCGAGGATATCTAGAGTATGGTTTATACGATCTTGACAAATTTCATAATTATGTGAATAGTATAACGAAAAATCTTGTGTACAAAAATTAGCGATTTAGGTGAGGGGAGAGGAAATAACGACGATAAGCGATTTTCATATGAATATAGCCGAGTGTGGTATTAAATGAAAGGTCTAGCTCGGAGCGAACCACTAGATTAGTATGTTAAAAAAAAATTAGTTACTTTTTCAATTTACGCGCTATATTAAGCTATATAAGCTAAGCCAAATATGATATATGATTAATGGGCATTCTTAACCATATGAAAAATTAATATCGCCATTGTAGCGCTACGTCGTAGCAATAGAAATGCTTAGTCGCCACAATAGTATACGGAGAATACATTTTCTATTATTACATAAAAATTAAATCAAGCTAACACAAGAGAAATAAAACAGCAGCAATAGTAATTATAGCTTCAATGATATTAAGAGGAGAGTTTATTGAAATACAATAAACTTGAATAGCTGTGCCCCGCGGTTTCGCCCACGTATGTAGCCCGATCCCGTGGGATTTCCGGGATTAAAAGTATCCTATGTCATTTTCCTGGTCCTAAGCCTTCTGCCTACGAATTTTCAGCTAAATCGGTTCAGCCGTTCTTGAGTTATAAGTGGAGTAACTAACACGACTTTCTTTTATATACAACGTTGTATATAGATGTATCTCCTATAAAAACAGAATAAATAACTGTCAATTTCAAAGTGTATGTCAATTGTATGTCGTTTTTCCTTCTCAATCTTGTTTCCTTTGTTTTTCTATTGGGCAATAAGATAGAGTCCCTTGCAGTGCATATTTTATGAGCATTGGCACGGTATCCCACGTTTATAACAATATTGTTTTATACAACGTGTCCCAAAATTCAAGGAAAAAACTTATTTTTTAAATTATAGGGATAAAAATAAGTTTATGATATTTTGAGTTTATTCTATTTTTTCTCGAGTAGTTATGATGCCCACGAGTAGATGATGTGACGAACATTGTAATGTTCTACTGTCTGGGTGTAAATCTATCTATGGTAAGTATGTATTTAAAAAAAAAGTATGTTTAAGTATTAGTTATGTTGTTCCCATAACACAAACTTAGTTTTAGTCAATTAGTGGGAATTCTTTATTTGTACAAACATAGCTACGGGACTTGTAAAACAATACAACGTGTAAAATATGAATACAGCTAAATGGTACTTGTAAACCCGTAATACTAATAATTGTTTTCTGTTTTTTATTAACAGAAGAAGGTGCTGATGTAAAAAGATATTTACAAAAATGATAAATATAGCAGCATCCCATGCAAGGCTGGGGCAGGCGGGTTGTTTAAAATCAATTGCTTTGATTGCAAGTTAATTGGGACCATTTGTCGTGCAAAGGTACTGTTATTTCGTTGATTACGTTTGTATATCCGAAACTCTTATATCAATTAAGAGTTGAACAAAATAGAGTATGCATTTCGTACTTATTTATTCGTGAAGAAAATCAAATCGGAAAAATATTTGATATTATTTATAGATTTATAGATATTTTAAATAAATAAATATTCCTGGACATTTAACAAAATGCCACCTAGTCCTAAACTAAGCAAAGCTTGTACTATGGAAGCTAGATAACTGATATACATACTTAAACATAGTTTATTTTTTGTAAATACTGTATACTACAGATATTTGAACATCCAGACAGTAGAAAATTATAATGTTCATTACATAATTTTGTACTCGTTGGGATCGAACCCACATCCTCTAGCGCAATAGACTATTGCATCCACTGCGCCGATCGCGTCGTCAAGATTTTATAAGATCTACTTCTTAAGAATTTATCTTTTAAAAATAGAATAAAGAAATGAATGACTAAGATGTTAAGTAAGTTTTGAAGCGCCCACGTAAATTTAATAAGAAATAGTTATCTTCGTTAAGTACTTTCTATTTGACGTGATACAGCCTTTAAGAACTCTTTTAATAGAAATCTTAACAGTTGTAAAAATCTATTCGGCGAAGTTTTGGTCCATTTTTCTTCAACAAAGAATAGGGTTTCAAGAAGTATTGTGAGTGCTGACATTGAACTTGAGAAATTCAGAGAATATTTTAAATTATACGTTTTGTATAATTATGAAATACTAGCTGAACCGCGCGGCTTCGCTCTTGTGGCATAAAGTTATATATATATTGCCTATGCCCTTTAAGATATTGTCTATGTTACTTATGGATAACGTAGCATTCAAATGGTGAAATCATTTTTAAAATCGGTCCAGTAGTTTTTGAGCTTACTCATTGCAAACAGACAAAGCCTTCCTCTTCATAATATTAGTGTAGATTGATATATTTTTATAATATTTTTCAGTAAGGAAAGAGGTGTTTCTCCACTATTGTCTCTTGAGTTTTTAATCCGATTACCCTTTTTCTTGAAAGGTTTTAAAGATCCCGTCTTACAAATAAAGTATTTAAAAGGATGTTATTTTATTGTAAATGACTTAAGTATTTTGTTACGTAATGTAAATATTATATTAAATATCTCATGCTCCGTTTGAGAAAGGATTGTACTGATATGTAAATAAATAACCAAATAGAGTTGAGCCCATAATCATAGATCACTTAAGTGCAGTTTTATTCTTACATGTAGGAGGAGGCCTGTATACCCATACTATTCCTCTCCCGTTCTGTTCTACTCCTTTTCCAACTTCCTATCATTCATGTCATCTTCTCTGCCCTTCCCTACCTTTGAGCCTAAGCCGGCAAGGCATTCAAGTTCATGGGCTGCGGTCAGTCACTTAACATCAGGTGAACCGCATGCCCCGCTTGCCTGTTATAACATAAAGAAAAGTTTTATTGAATTAATTTGGCCCCATAAAAAACTATGACTTGGCCATACACATACCCACCCTTACTTGAAGCTCTTAAGACGTCATCTCCAATCAGAATGCTGTGTGCAAATCGACAATCAGCCTCAATAATTGCTGCATGCAATTACCTTTAACCTTGAGACTCGACCTTGAAGCTACACTTAACTTCCACATATATCTTCATTAGTAAACTATCAAACAGATATTATATAAGAAGAACAGTTTTTGACCTCTATAATGTTGTTTTCAAGAAGCGTTTTTAAGACGTCAATAAAGGCTCAGACGTACAGACAAACAGTCTAAAGTTGGGTTCAAACGACCTCATCAGCATCGGCTGAAAGTCCAAAAATGGTGCCGCAGTGAACATTTTAATTTGGCAATAGATCAATAACGATCCATAATTAATGTAATGCTTGCGTCAAAAGGCAATTAATGAGTTATTTTGGTTCGAATACAATGACCAAAGCCGCAGAACTATAGCTAATTTGCGGACTAATATAATTAATCGAAAACTGAGTGAAACGGTGAAGTACTAACAGCGTTGAAATAAGAGTGGAATTTAATTAGTATTTTCTTGTGTTTATTACTTTATATCATGAATAATACTTTTTAAACAATTTCAAACGCGTTTTGCCTATTAAGTTTTTTTACATTACATATTATACACTAGCTGGTTTTACCCGTGTATAAAGCCCGTGTATTTTAAAGGTATTCTAAGCTATATCCCTATAAGTTTTATACCGAATTGGTCTAGCAGATCTCGAGTTATAAGTGTTGTAACAAACCCGTATTTGTTTTATAATTAATAGAAATAATATTTATATTATACACCATTGTTGACCTAATTCAGCAGATAGCATAGACAACCTGTAACTCACGTCAGAAGAGAAATGGGCCACCACTAGTTATCATGGGACATTACACTTAGACACAAGTCAGTTGTATGTAATCAAGACTTTTTACAAACCACTGACTTGCGTAATTTTTCAAGTTCCATATTATCATCGGTAAATTTATTATATTAAAAAATATGAGGTCGAAAGTCGAGATTTGCCGGTGAACTGGTATTGCCTGATAATGGTCTATAGTATAGAGGTATACTTTAATGAAAAGAAATGTTTCTCGCGACAAGCTTTTATATCTTTTAATCTATTATGTAATATTGTATAATATGCTACATTTATTGGTTGGTTTAATTTAAAGTTTTATTATAATTGGGAATGTTTAAAGCTCTGTGCATTTTATTGAATGCGTCATTGATAAATGACCATTATCATATTATTTAGATCTTCCAACGATTTGGTTCTTCTAAAGATTACCACTGTATGCCACTTCACTGTAATTATTACACTCTAAAGCTCACATAATTTGTTTACGTATCGAATGTATATTTCTTTTGACTGATTTCCAGTTTCCACAGAGAAATTTGTATGATTTCCTTGGCATATCATGCAAATTAAAAAACGATAAAGTCGTGGATTATTCCTGTAAAAATATTGTTCCTTACTGAAGCATTATTATAACACTCCAGTCTGATAAGAAAACATTCCTCGACTCGATTGCTTTGAAAACAAGCAGGATTTCTAGTAACAACTTAATAAACCCAACGGAGGTACAAAATCATAGGGATAAGTACCGACAATATTACAAATAGATTGAATGTTTGATGACTAATGTCAATTGTCACATATAACGCGTGTACCAAAATTTAGCTCAATCCGTTAAAGATAACTTTGTTGAAACTCACAAAATTCCATCCGGACGTACATACATTGTAAGTTAATATAAAAGTGTAAAAGCAATTTTCTGTGTATAGATTTCACCGAAAGCATGTGCCGCTTTGAGGTCGTCGGGCGGGGCGTGACGGGAATATGACGTCCATTTTTTGTATTTATATGAAAGACTTTACGTCCAAAGCGATAAAAATAGACCCCTACCCGTCACGATTCACGCCCGACCCACGCCCGAATATGGCAGAGAGTCTAGTAAAATTGCCAATAAACTAACCACTAGTTAAGAGTCGCTGTCTATCCGTATATCAGTAATCGCTTAGAAGTATTTGAACCGAACCTCAGCTGTGTCGAATAGGTTTGTCAATAAGTAAATGTGCAACAGAAAATTAAACTTGATTTTGAAATTAATTGGGTCAAGCTCGCACCGTGAAGTTACAAGTGCCCACAGAAATTTTCCTCAACTTCAATTATTAATGACTTTCCCTCTTTTGACTAAATCTTTCTTTATCTTCTTTCATCTCTTACTGCTAGCAATAAAGAATCTGTAAAAAAGTGTTTGTGAGCTATGGTGATTGCTAAATATCAATTCAACTGCATGCTTTTTTACCCGTCTCTGATTATAGAAAAACTTGATATTTAATCTAAAAAGGTGGTGCAAAACTTCGACAACAGTAAATTATTAAATACACAGTTCAGAAGGAAAAACAAAAAGGAACCTTTAACATTTTACTACGATGAAAGTTTAATATGTATTTTATATAAGCCGATTTTAAGCGTACACGAATTTGAATTTCTACACAGCGGCGATTTATTTCACAAAACGTGTTTTAACAATGTCGGCATATTGTTAATTTCCCAAAGAAACATTCGACATTTTGTACGACAATATTTATTTCGCGACACGTTTACAAGGGTTTATACAATAACAATACATTGTGATGGACAAACCGTTTAACATCCTTTAATCGACAGTATACGTAAATATTCTTTTATATCAAAATTAGGTTAGTGGTTAGGTTAATTGTTAATTTTATTAACAATTGTTTGAGCACTATACAATGTCTGATGATAAAATATGCTGTTTACTCATCAAAATAAAAATATAAGGGTTAATTAAATCCAAAAAATGTTTATTATTATTCTGATATGATGCAGTAAATAACATTAAATGTATTTGAAATTTATTTCTATCTTTATCTTTGTAATCAGGGTATGATGGGGCTGACATAGGTCAATAGCTTTAAGTCCTTAATAAATAAAGATAAAAAAAACATTGTAATCAGGTTGTGTATTTTTTATTGTTCATGACCAATAGATAGAACTTTTTGGCTTCCTTGATATGTACTTGGCATAAGCCACCTTTTGGCTAAATCTCTAAATTTATCAATCACTTCCTTCGTTTTGTATAGTGATTAAGTGCATTATCATGAAGATTATTATATCGATTTGACGATACTTACTTGATGGAATCCATGACGTATTTCCAGGTCCAGAAAGTAGTATTCCCTAGCGAAGGGTGGTCGAGTGGTACTGCTGGTCGGCATGGGCTCGACTGTTGGAGGTCCCAGGTTATTCGGGTTTGGAATGACGGGGAACGGACCTTCGGGGAGGATTGGATCTGATTCCTGTAACAAACAAGGCAATTAGATAAAAGATTCCAATGAACCTTTTATTTTAGACTCTTAAACAGGTCTTTAATCAATATTTGAAATCTGTTTAAGAGTTTAAATATGATTAATAGGGTTATTATAATGCTTGTCGTATTCCTAGTCTATTTGAGAAAAAGTTAATATAAACGGTATCAGCGTAGACTTAACATAATGTTATCTCGGCAATTTTATAGTGAGAAGTTGAATAAAACCCAGTTCCTATAAAAATAAAACGAGTCGTTTTCTTACGGCAATACAATAACCTACTAGGTGTAAGTCTAAAGTGTATCTATAATAAACGTGGTGTTAACATAACCATCAATAATGGTTCCGATTGGTTGTTTGTAACCGTTAATAAAAAAATTCGTATCTGTTATACGTTCCGTTGTTTACTTATTACTGGGCCTAAAAGATTAAAAAATGGGATCTGAACATATAATGTTATGGTAAGGATATCGGCATGTATGTATGTAATATATAAAACCCTTTGTTGTTAAGCCTATTATAGCATACTCTCAGAACGTACTCAAACAAATATAACATAATAAGCTTCGATATATCTTTGTTCTATTTAATTATTTTGCGCTAATACACAACAACGTTCTAATACAGGTTCTAATCTTCTTACGAAGATCAAAGATAACGATTGACAGATTGTACCATTGTTATCTTGTGTAGCAGTTAGTCCATTGTAATGTTACATTTATGGACTAACCTTGCATTTCTCAGAGGACGCAATTTTTTATAGTTTTCTGGGAGGGGTTTGTTTAAGCTTAAATCCAATTTTGTAGGGTTGCAACCCTTGTCTCGCGGCCGCCATCTTGGAAAAGGGGTTGCATATGGTTTTCACGGTTTATCCGAAAACTGATGGTCTCTCAAAAAAAAAAAATAAAAAAAATTCTATGGAAAATTTCGAAATCAGCTACATCTTTTGGCCGTTGTAAAATTTTTTCTAGTAATATTATGAAAAAATAACATTAGGGCATATTTATAGACGAGATTTCAAGGACTCGACAATTGATATAAATGATTCTTAATGCCTTGTGCATTTTGCTATTCTCATATCTATGCTATTACAGTATTCTCACATTATGGAGCTGCGAATAAAAGGTAATCTTTATCCATTCCATTGTCTAATGTCTCCCGAGGGGACTGCAGAAAATGTATGTGATTGATTGTGGCAGCTCCTATGTGTAGTACATTTTTGCTTATTCAGTATACTTTACCAGATGACACCTATTTCCTCTAGTGTATCTAACCTTGTAGGATCCTTCATTAACTCTAATGTATCTCAGAGGATCTGCAGATTGTGTGATTGATTGTGGCAGCTAAAATCTCTTAGTGTAATATATTCGTGCTAACTTATAAATTCATAATACTTTACGAAATTGCACCTGTTCTTTTTTAACCATTTAACGTTTCCGTGTTGTCTAACAGCCACCGCGGCGGGCGGTGCAATGAGGTGTGGCCGCCTCGATACTCGCCAGTATATTGTTAAATTCGCATCACTTTCCGCAACGCAATTCGCATCGCCCGTAGCGCCGTACTTCAGATATCGTCTTACATTTGTATTTACCGTCCACCGCTTGCCACCGCGTATCGCGCCGTAATTCGCATCTCTGTTAGCTGCGGCTGAGCGGTAATGTCTCTCGAAGGAGTTGCAGAAGGTGTATTGATTGTGTCTGCTAAAAGTCCTAGGTGTACATTGGTCATTAAACATAGTTTAGGAGATTGCAATTGTTTTTGGAACTACCTTGTATTTTTTTAACATATACATTCTACGTATTATTTACAGTATCATATCTGAATCTTCAAAAGCCCGACTTAGTTTTAAGAGAAAACTAAAACACAAACTAAAACAGTATTTTCCAGAACAAGGATCAATTATGACTCCCTGGACAACCCAAGACGAGCGTATTTAAACAAAGGATCATTAATTAAACGATGGGTATTATGTTTGCTATGGAATTTATAATGGTTACGACCGGTAATAAGTTCATTGTGAGGACCACCTCCATGGTATCTAGTGAGAACAATTATAAAAGCCATAGAGCGCCAGGAACACCGTTCATTCTACCAGTAGCCTTAGATTAGACCTTAAAGCACACTTGCAAAAAATATTTATTTTTTACAAAGTCAGCTAAGACTTTCTAAAAAATAATAAAGGTATATATTTTTCCTAATATTTTGATTTCTGTAGAACATTGGTGTTTACTCGGCATACTTTTCGAGATTGCACCTGTTCTCGCGGCAATCTTTTTACACATCCTCTCCATTCTGTAATGTACCTCAGGGGTCTGATCTAAGAGTCATTTGTGTACATTGGTGCTCACTCATACTTGACAAATTTAGACGTGGTAAATTATTAATGTGTCTTGAACATGTTCTGGGATTACATACACATAATTTAAGAAAATTACAATGTATGCTTAATGAAAAAAGTATATGGAAAACTATATATCCGCGCGGTTTCGCTCCCGTAGCATAATGTTATATATGTAACCTATAAAATATGGCCTCTGTTACTAGAATAATGTAGCTTTCAAAAGCTTGTGAAAGAATTATTTAAAATCTGTCCAATATTTTCTGAGCCTATTCATTACAAACAAGCAAAGTTGTCCCCTTTATAATATTAGTGTAGAAATACACTTATACTACTTTCAATTATTTACCTTATTAAATAATAATAATTTTATGATTTTAATCAGTAACCTATGCCATTCACTTTACACTTTTCTGTTAAAATAATGTTTCTAGATAATCCATGAAAGTATAAAATATAAATTTAATTATAAACTAACTATTCTATCAGAAAAGTGGACGCAAGAGTAAATGAGTTAAAAGGTCAGTTAATAATTGTTCGTGGAAAACGATGTGGTTTATTTCTGCTATCGCATGTTTTATCTCGTGTTTTAATTATTACACGCGTTTCACTTATGTATAAAGATTATTTAGTATTTATAGCTACGGTGAGTAGTTTTATTCAATGCCCCACCCACGCAGGCTAGTATAATCAGAAATAATTTATCGAACCACAATATGGTAAGTTTGAAAAGTGCTTTCAAAAATAAATTTAACTTCACTACCGATTACACATACATCGAACTCAAGATGCTTTTGTCTTTCGATATTCGCCTTTAAAATCGTATAATGATCGGATTGACGATATTCCAGATACCGTCGGACAAATATTTATACTTACATAAAAATATACAAACGTACAAACGAGCAAATGTGCAAACGTGCAAACATACAGACATACATACATATATTTATATAGACTATTATCTAAATCTAGAATCTAGAACCTTTTATAGATTAAAATAATGTTTCTCCGTTTTCCACGACATTATCAAGATTTATTAAAACTTCAACCTGTCTCGTCTAATTTGTTTCCCACTAAGTTATTTCCTCAGTACCAGTTATTTCAATTTTAATAATACATAAAAAGATCCATTTGAAATTTCATTTCCATGTTTTATTATGGCTTCCGCCAGCTTGAATAATAACGTTCTTTACTTCAATTTATAAACATAAAATGTATGCCCTATTGAATGATATTATAGATATGTTACTAGTACGCTAATTTTGAGATTTCAAATTGACACATGTATAGCCACACTTCCTTGGTTACTAACGATTGTTGACAGAACTTTACAAACTTTATAAAGCTATAAAGTGCTTTCGTGTGTAATTAGAAAATGCACGAATCATTCTGCAAATAAAAATATAAAAGTAAAGTATCGTATCACACGTAAGAACTCGAAAAAAAGGAGTTTGAAATTCAACTATGAAGTGATTGTCAAAAGACGACATAGTCATTGATGGTCGCGTTTTTTCACGGTAGTCTTCTATGGATATCTTTACATTTTAATATATCATTGGCCTTATTGACACAGAAATTGAATTAAGCTTAATTGATTTTATTTACCAGTTTACCAGTGATTGTTACTGGTCAAACAAATAAATACACAAATAATATTAATACTAAGTGTACAATTTAACATGTAGGCAAATACCACATTCATTAGTTGAACAATTAATAGGCATGTTATTATAATTAATACAATATATTTTTGTTAATGTATATTAATAAAGTATTTTTAAAAGTTGCTCCAAGTTACTGACTGGTTGGAGGTAGCATAGACCGATTGCGTTCTCTTGTATTGGCCAAGACATACTTTGTGTCGCTGCGTAAGCGGAGTAAGTAAGTGAAGTATTTTTATATGAATTAACTCAAGTTTAATTAAAATAAAAAAAAAATAAAAAAATATTTATATGCCAAAAAAAATAATTAAGACATTTCTAAACTGTTTTTTCTAGCAATTAAATATATATATTTTTTTTGTACTTTACTTACTTACTTACTTACTCCGCTAGCGCACGATCCAAACTGAGTCTTGGTTTTCAGTGAATTACTTAAGTTAATTATTTTTTTAAGTTTAAAAATAAGTATATTATTCATTCTTTTATACGGTTTTGTGTAAGTAATATCGTAGCAAATTAGGCGATTCAATGAATTTCTTTCTGGGATATTCTCTCAGTTTTTGCTAATTTTGTGTTGAGTAAATGAGGCGTGTTGCGCGCAGCTATAAATAAAATGTTTACGATTTACGTACATAGCCGAAACTTCCTGTTCAACACGGGAATGTAAAGTTTATTTTTGTACGTGAATAAGCTGAAATTTAAAACTATGTAACCGATTTATCTGGGAAACTTTTATTCCTTACTAGCTCCCGCGTATATCCCTTTCCCGTAGGAATTTCGGGATTAAAACTATCCTATGTCCTTCCTAGGGTTTCAAAGAATTTCTGTACAAAATTTCATCCAAATCGGTCCAGAAGATTCGAAGCCTTATCAATACAAACAAACAAGCAAGCAAATCTTTCCTCTTTATAATATTTTAGTATAGACAATAGAATGAAAGGCTACGTAGAGGGTTGATTAAAAGAAAGAAAGGAAGGTGAATAGTAATAGGTAGAAAATATGGACCACTGGTCTACATTACATCAAAATATCATATCAAATATAAGTTATGAAAGTATTTTAACAGTAAATCGCGAACTTAATAATAAGTCGACGAAATAGAAATACCTACATTATTTCACGCAAAATTAATATTACAATTTCATAAAAATGGCCGTGAAACCATACCGAGCCGAATATTGTTCAAAACAATCAAGGTAACAAGAAAAAACGGTACAAAATATTCTTCAATTTATTCCAATAATCAACCAAATTCTTGTTATTTGTATTTGATTGGACTAATTTATACATTTGCAATATTAGCAAACCACATATTAATTAGTTCTAACGGACTGCATATTATGATTTAATTTGAATTAGATTGAAATAAGCCTACTTGACATATTCAGTATACAGGCGAGTTTTTCAAAGGCAAATTATTGACGAATATAGAAAAAGTATTTATTTATTTATTTATTTATTAGAATTTCCAACAAAGATTACACTCAGCTTTTTAACATTACAAAACTTAAAAACTAGTTTAGTGCATCTTCAGTTGAAAAGTATCCCAAGGCCAGCGAAAATGTAGAATGTTTTTATTTATCTTATTGAGTTTAGTATTATGG
>LQNK01000242.1:241170-253397 GCA_001586405.1 Phoebis sennae
GGAACTATAGAACTCATCTGCATGCGACGAGAACTATCATCATTTGATGCTCTGCTGGGAAATGCTCTGCTAAGTTCACAGCCATTTATTAGTGGGGGTAGATATGGAGAGGGTAGTTCTATAAAACGTCATACAAAGATCATTTCTTGAAGATACGTCCTGAGATTAGTAGCCCTTACAAAGTACATAGTGATCAAAAGTGTTAATAATTAGTATGGAGTACAGTGGAGCGCAATCTTGTCGAGCGTAAGTAAATTATTATGAAAAATATAAGTGTCGTAAAAAATGCATCATTTCAATTCTGTATATTAAATTTATACTGGCTGATTTATAATCTGAGAGGCTAGTACGGTAGAGTACTGAAGCTGATTTTGAACCAAATATTACTATATAGCTCGCCCTGTATTTGCTAGATGCATAAGCTACTGAAGCTAGAAACGTGAAATTTGAATTATTATATAGCTCGTGCTGTATTCAGTAGATGAATAACAATTTCACGACGCACATAATAATTTGATGCGTTGAGAATTCAGGAAACAGGGAATAGTACAACGAGCATATATTCAAGAATTTATGATATGGAAGATATATAGACGGCAAGGAAATACGGCACAATTTTATGGGCTCTCAGGGCCAAATCCTAAACTATGAGGAATATCTAAAAGTTATGAAGTCTCGAGGCGATGTCGACGACAATAAAGACTGCATTACATTTTTGACAAACAGATTTTTAAACTCTATTCAGTTACTATTCTATTCAGTAACTATGTTCTGAGGTTGTTTCTGGTACTGTTGAAATCCCAATATATAAATACTGGCTTAGTACTCACACTGCATTGTCTCATCGATTGTGAATTAATTTTTTTTTCATAAAACTGCTTCATAACCCCAATAGCAGTTTGAACTAAGAAATTCGGGTAAATGCCTCCCCATTCCTCTCCCATCACGTTCTACTCTTTTCCCAGTTTCCCATCATTATCCTCTACCCTTCCTTAAAGCCAGCAAGGCAACTGAGACGCTTTTTTGTCGTAGATGTTCTGGGCTGCAATCAGTCACTTAACATCAGGCGAACCGCATGCTCCGATTGCTGCTTTATCATAGAAAACATATATCCCTAAAATCATTAATTAACATTGCTGTAATCCTGTCCCAAACAGAAAGAGAAAGGAACTAATTGATCTTTTCGTTGAAATTATAATGAACCCTAAATGTTAGCTTCATTATCAGCTCTTTACTAAACTGGTAACCTTTGTGAAGATAGGGAGGGCTTTTAAGCACAAAAATATAGTTACAGAGTCAAACCTCGGTTCAGAGCACGCTGGAGCTACACATATTTTGTTTACTGACACCACATCTTGTACCAGTTTGGACCAGTAGTAGCGCTAACTATGTCTATCTATATGTACCACGGAATAGAAAAAACAAGTGGAAGTGCCCTAGTGCTTCTTTAGTATGAGAACCAATGTCGCCAAACTCACACATTGACAAATTAAATCGTACAATGCATACAAAAGAAGTAATGTCAAAAATTGACAAAAAACATTTCGGTTGAAAATCGTATTTATTGTTATTTAAAATGAAGTCTTTTTGTATGTCAGTAAGGTAGTAATTAGTTTATCTGTTGAATCAATTTTCCACCTAGAAAAAAGGTAAAACTATTCATCGCTAGAGGGCGATATTATAAATTCATTAAATTTTGATCTCTAACACCTTTTAAATAAATGTTATATTTACGGTACAACCGTTTGACACTCAGTTGTCATTTTGCTACTCACCCAGTGATTGATCGTATCGATAACTACATGTCGATATTAGTTAAATTTCCACTATAACCGAAAAATAATTAAACATAAATTTAAGAACTCCAAGAGGAGGAAATCGTCCTAACTGATTCCTTAATTAATTTGTAGTATAAATTGATATATTAAATATATAATTTGTGATTTTCACAATAATTTACATTTTATTGTATTAAAACAAACTTTTATATTTGCCGGTGATAAGATACATCGCCATGAGACTTATTTATTATGCTGGATCGTTTTTACAATTTATAATTGCGGAATAACGCCTGATTTCAATATATTATATCTGAAGTCGAGACGTTATGTCACATCAAGTAGCGAATAACGACTGGACCGATGTTGTACTATTGTACAAAGTTAAATGTCGCAGGCTAAAGCAGCAGGCCAGCAGGGCACTTCCACTTGTTTTTTCTATTCCGTGGTATGTACTTTTCCAATATTAACTAGAAAGTAAGTGATATTACAAGCACAAAGAGAAATCTTATATAGTATCCATTCCAATAAACGAGTGTCTTTAATAAGTAATCCCATCTCAAAAAGAAGTACAGAGAAAGGGACTAATTGATGTTTTCGTGGAAGCGAAATCGGACACTAAATGGTGGCTACATTACCGGATTCGTGATGACAATAATCTCTGAGACGGTTCTCTTTCGGCTCATAAATATATAATTATAAACGGGAGGCGCTTTAATTCGTAGATACTACATATGATGTGTAGTAGTATCTACGAATTAAAGCGTTTACCTTTTTTTATATTAGAGTAGGCGAGTGATGTTCACCTGATGTTGAGTGACTGATCGCAGCCCATGAACATCTACAACATCTAAGTGTTGGAGACGCCTTGTTAGGTTGGAGGAAGGGGAGTGGATAAGGATACTTGTATTTCTTCCTAAAACATTCTCTGTTAATTATCCACGCTAGGCTTTCACATATCAGTGTCGAAGTATTCTTTGTATAAAATGTCACACGACTGGTCCACTGGTGCGAAACTACAGGACCGAATTGGATGAAAGTTTTACAGAGATTCTTTGAAACCCCAGGAATGACATAAGTTGTTTTTATCTTACGGGAACACAGCTATCGCGAAGCACAGCTAGCAGTTTATAAAATCATGATTTCCGTGGAAAAATTACACAAACAAGACAATTGAGACGAATGCCAGAAAAACTATGTATACTTAAAATAGTGAGAAAATATAACTAAAATACTTACATGCCAAGCCAAGATGTTGTGTAGACTTGCATAAATACGCTCGCTGGCAAATGCCAGGGTGTTTGGACTCTCTTCAAGCGGATGCAGGATCTGCAGCATACGGGGGTGGCGTAGCTTGTCCAGCTCCACGATGCAGGCCTTGATCCTGTCAAGCATTAACTCTTTGCGCTTGGGGCGGTACATCTTGTCCACCACTCGCTTGTCGAACATGAAGACTGAGCATTCCTGGAACGACACAAATGATTAGTTCTTGAAAATACGCTTTTGTAGAGTTTGAGTAAAGAACGATATATGTCACTATATTTTTGGAGATTCTAGAATGATTTATTTTACAACTTATAGTGTTACTACGTTAATAAATGCACTAAATATGAAAGAAAATCATAGATCTTTCTAGACATAGGTGAAATTATAGATATTTCTATGTAAGAAGAACGACACCGCTCCGGCGCCGTACGGTCTATCGAGGGTATTGATGTTTAATACTGCCTACAGATGTATAGAATAAAGTGACTATTGCAAACAATATTATGTGCGGTAAGTGCGGTAGAGGGTCATAGATGATTTATACGAGGTATGTTGAAAAGGATCGCGAATTTTGAATTTTCTCGGGTTACGTATATTCAAATTTCGAAATTTTTGTGGCGTTATATAGGTGTACATGTCACTCAATTAACTCACAATAAATAAAAAATAAATGATCTCATACCAAATTGCGTCATCTATTGCTATTTGTATAAACCATGGATGATTTGTATACGCGCCATCATAGAGCTAAAGAAATAGTTTTAAAATTGTGAATACTGATTTCATAGTGTGATTTTCCGAGAAAAAAGCTGTAAGTAAAATCCTCTCTCGCATTAAAAGATTATTGGTTTATCTGTGTTATTATTTAATTTCCTTAAGCTAATGAGGTTCATTCAATCAATGGACCATTCGACTAATGCAAACTATTAAAAATTCAAACCTGAGCATTGTTTTATATTTCGCTTCTTAAGTAAAACAAGACTAAGTTATTTAATAAGCTTAGTAAAATGGCTAGCATAGTTTTATACTTTGATTATGTAAATTCTTTGTGTTTTAACAAGCAAAATATTGAAATTCAGGCCAGAAATAAAAGAAAATTTTTAAATAATTTATGTCAATGCAATTATCTTTTCAGTTTCTGGTAAAAATTAAGTGAATTCCCGGAAAAATATTCTGTAAAAAATGCTAAATTTTAATGTTTTTACGTTACTGGGTATACGTCAACGACCAAGTCACATAAGGAATAGCATTTGCTCTTTGCTATATAACTTGAATGAATAGTGCAATATTGTGACACATGTGGGGGCATTTTTTATGACTTTTCGCATTTCTTTGTGTCATATCACATATCATAAGCGCTCAAGAGCCAGCAAGCATCTGTGTGAAATGATGGCTTCTGTTGGTTGATTATGATGTAGTGGTGCGTGTTTTCTTCTCAATACGTATAATAAATATAGATAAAAGACATAGCAAAGGCTACCCGTCGGTAGGATATTGTATTAAAGTAAGTGCAAATGGACAGATCTGCCTGACTTTAGTACGCAAACCAAGAGATAGAGAGAATATTGAAAACGGCCGTTAATCAAAACGCTCGCTTAGAACGGATAGTAAAATTCAAACGGCAACATTATAATATTGGCGCACCGTCTGAATAGTAATGTTACTTTGAATAATCAACTTATATAATATATTAAACGTATAGGACGTGTTCATGAAGTGAGGTAAGGCGAAGAATATAGTCACGTAAACGCGGAAAAGGTATTGATTAGAATTTTATATTACATCTCGTTTTTACACGTATTCGCTGTACTCCGCAAGTATACTTACATATTAGTATAATGTTAGCAACTAACTAAAACTTTAAATTCAACAAAAATATAACCTATACATTAAGTAGAAGGGAGTCAAAAGCTGGGGAGGATGTTATACCCATGTCACTGATAAGTTTTTATTTAGGGCCAAGTCGTTAACAGCTTTCAATGCTCCAGACCAGACAGATACATATTATTAGGTCTCTATTTGTGGGTATACCCACACAATAAAATTTGATCAAAATCTGCGTGACGGTTTTTACGTGATTGACATAAAAGGAGGACGAGCAAACAGAAAAAATTAACCATTGTTTTGAAATCCACAAAACGCCCACATCGCAGAGCATTTAGTCTATTTAAATATTTAATGTACAGAAGCGTCTGGTCGCATAATGCGACCGCCGATGCCTTAATGAAACAAAGTCAAATTATAAGTGTCCAAAATAGCGTTTATATAAAGTGACAGATGTTAATCCATATAAAAACGTTTGCACCTCTTAAAACATTTTCTTTTATGTCCGCAGTAAACATAAAACGGCCCTAAAAGCCTTAAATTCGGAATGGTGTGATAAAGGTCCTCTTAAATTTTATTAAGTGGTCGTTTTTTAATGTGCATCTTAATGGCCTTTAATTTTATTGATCTAATGATTGTGTTCGAGGAAGTGCTTTTGTTTTATTTAACGAGGAAGAAGAGATAATTTGTATTGGTAGGGTGGTAAATTTTCGGGGCATGTCAACTTACGGCCGTTTTCAACGTTCTATCTATCCCTTGTCTTGCTTAAAGTCAGGCAAATCTACCTATTTGCACTTACTTTGATTTCAATATCCTAACGATGGATACATTTAACTTTTGTCTATCTATTGTCATATAATCTGACATATCTATCCATAATCATCGATACATTATTGAAAACGGCCGTTAACCGTATCAGTAGCAGCATGTTTCGAGTATATAGCCTGTTAGTGAAGTTTACCATTAGAAAAGTGCATCTTCTGATTTGAAAGTAGTTTCATTTTTGATCGATCGGTTTTTGTGGGAAAGAATTACCACCTACATACAAAATTCTATTCTATTTTATGTAATGCTGGTTTGCTAGCTTATTTTCTAGCCAGAATGTAGTACCTATGCTTGAGCACGAACTGCGTTACCGAGTTTACATATTATTATTAACTGTGCATTGTGTTAAATATTTTTTAAATTAAAAAATAGACTCTGGATTAGGTGATAGGATAAGACTTTTTATTGATCTATATATAGGTCCCGAATATCACACGAGCAACACCGCAGATAGCAGCTAGTGATCTATGTGTGAAAGTTTGATTGTTTATTTGTCAATCGACGATATTAATCGATTAATTAGTGGCTGGATTAGATGCTAAGATTTATTTTAGACCCGTAATTTCACGTGACCGCAGTCAGTTGAGGTTAGTGCATAATTTAAATGCGCACATAGGGTTAATCGAGTTTCACTCAATTTTCTGGCAGATGACACGGAAATGGAATACGGCTGGGGAGGAATTAGCTGCAGAGGAAAGGCGCTGGCGAGGCCACTGGCTGAAGCTGATCGATCTTAACCAGGGTCATTTGTAAGGCATGTATAAGCCTCCTTTCCTTCCTTATATTCACGCAAGTAAATACATAAAATAAATAAATATTCCTGGACATTTAACACAACGCCACCTAGTCCCAAACTAAGCTAAAGCTTGTACTATGGAAACTAGATAGCTGAAGACTCGAGTGACGCCGAAAAGCAAATACAAATTTCAAAATCAAATACAAAAATGTTCGTCTAGTTTGACACAACGAGACACGAGGGCTTCGTAACTTTCAAATTTCACTCACATAGATGCACGTGTACGTACGAGTAGTTAGCGTCACTCGAGTCTTCGGCGCACTCCATCTGCCTTTTATTCTCTAATCTGTGGCTGATAGACATATTTATACATATTTTTTTATAAATACATGCTTACATAAGGGTGTTAATAAATTAACACCCAGACAGTAGAATATTTCAATGTTCATGAATAACATGCACTTTCTACGGTCAAACAACAATATCCAACACTAAAGCCATTATTATTATCAGTAAAACTTTTTATAGAAGTAAAGAACTAACCGGGAATAAAGTTCCTGTAGTTTATTTGAAAGCCTTTGTAAAATCGCCTGTATAACGTTTTATTTTAAATAAGCTTTCCGCCCGCGGCTTTGCTGGCGTGGACTACAAATTTCTATTTTAGAGGCGCGCAACAAAAGTATAAAAAATTATGGTAAAGGACAGCTAAGATTAGGATTTCATGTCTAAACTTTTTCTATAATGTTCTACGGAAATAGTTTTAACCAAAAACGCACAGTGCGCGCGCCTCTATAAAATACAGAAATTTGTAGTTCACGCGTGCTAAGCCGGAACGCACTGAAAGCTAGTGAAAGATAAGGGTATTTTCATAACATTGTATATGTATATAAATCAATTATTTAAAATCTTTTTTTTCTAGTTCTTCCTAATGATTTATCTGCGAAAGTAACTCTGTTATACCAACAATAACAATGGTAAGAAATAGTCATGTCGGTCTGTGTGTATGTGAAAGGTAAGGTAAGGACAAAGGTAAGATGACTTTCCCATTTTTAGTGGGCAATAACCCCGGTTCCTTGTTTACATGCTAAATATACTACGAAATACGAGAACAAAATGCAGAATTTAGTCTAAACTCCTAACGGGTGACGATTGCCGTGGCTTCCAAGTAACTGACTTAGTAATGAATGAATAAATATAATGAAATAAATTTTAAAACGCCTGTTTGCTTCTTATTTTGAAGATCAGATCCTCAAATGGGCGAAATATGAAAATCGGCCCATATTCAAAAAACAAACATACAGTTAAATTGAGAACCATCGTCTTTTGGAAACCAATTAAAAATCCAATTCTCACAATATTACCTTCTTGTGTAACGTTTGAACTTCCATACTTTGGCCTAATTGAAACTATCTGAAGACGACGACTGAAATTCAAAACCTCCGAGCACAATCTAATAATAAATGACGCTCTAAAGAGAATTATACTAACAAGAACAGATAGAACATAGCAATGGATAAAGTAACACGTAAAATAAAAGGGAACATCTAGCGAGGTCTTGTAAACCGTGTTGAAACTTTAAGTTTAAATTCTTAAGTACTTCCTATGATTAATCCCCTTCTTATTCCTTCCCCTTCCTTAAAACCGTAAAGACATTTCGACACTCTGATGTTGAAGATGTTCATGGGCTGCGGTCAGTCACTTAACATCAGGTGAACCGCATGCCCCGCTTGCCTGCTATAACAAAAAAAAGTTTAAAACGTCATCCTTTATATTGACGTAATCTACTCGGCTATGATCTAAATGCGGATATTCTTCTGAATAATCCTTACGATTTAATGTTAGTTTCTATAGAAACCTTTCTTATTATAATAAGTATTCACGAGGTAAACGTGGATCAATTCCGTAGTTGTGTGTTCCCTTTACCATATTTCTATTCCATAGCTTAACGAGAAATCATAATACTACTTATATGAGAAAGGATCTCCAATTGGATATCTCAGATTAGAGAATAAAAGGTAGATGGTCTGCGCTGAAGACTCGAGTGACGCCGAAAAGCATTTTCTTTTAACTTAATTTAATTTAACAAACTTATAAACAAATACAAAAAGGTATCTAGTTGGACGCAACACGTCAGGAGGGCTTCGTAATGTGTCTTAATAAAGTTCTTAAACTGTATGGGATTATTGTAATAATTTTTTTTTTTACATGACTAATAATGTCATTCTTATTTCCATCCATAAATGTTAAGATTAGAACAATAAATAATTAATTAATATTCTTAGACATTTAGCATAATGCCATTTAGTTTAAACATAAGCAAAGTTTGTTGCATGGAATCCAGATAGTATAATCTTGTGTTTGTTTTTATTTAATATAGAATAAAGATGTATATACTTAAACATACTTTTCTTTCGCAAAAAATATGTAGGTACAATGTTCATCACATTCACATCGTATCCAATCAAACCTACACCCTTTGGCGGCATAGAAATAGTTATTTATTTCATTTGCCTACTTAATTATTAATAACCATTATTGTGTACGTAAACCAATAAGTTATCGATATAATAAAAATTATGCATTATCAGAAAAATATGGAGATTTTTCAATAACTGGTAACATAACACCCACACAGATGCACGTGTACGTACGTGTAGTAGCGTCAGTCAAGTCTTCAGTACACTCCATCTGCCTTTTATTCTCTAATCTGTGATCTCAAGTATGAAATCCTTAGAAGCAGCATAATGAAATGATAGGAAAGTAGTTGTGCCTCGCTCTGTTGCGTAATAATAGCATACGTATGTTTATGTTTGCTTATTCGTTATTTATTTATTTTATTCGACACACAACAGTCACTGATGTACTTATTTATAAAATAACAATATAATGACGAAAATACAAATTCCGTATCAGTGAACAAAAATATGTATACAACATTACCATTACACAATAAAATTACATAATATCCAAAAATATAGCTAAATCTAATTTCTATGGAATATTTAACGATAGTGTTATTTAAAATCATTATTTGTCTTTCAAAGGGCAATTTGTTCAAGTGAAAAAAGAACTTTATAGTATTTATTAAAAAAAGTATTTCATTTCTATTATGTGATATTCTCTCGGAGGAAATTTGAAATTACTGTCAATATATTAGCAATCGTTTACATTCCCATCAACATCAAATAAACAGATTTGCAAATGTAAACATCGAGCATACAGGAAATTAATATTCAATCGGTAAAAATCTATTTTTAGTTTTGAAGTTGAATTATTTAGAAATGCATTTCCGAATGAAATACAAATACAAATACAAATATTTTATTTGCGAATATAGGTAATAGGTTAGACAGAACAATATGTGATGAGCAACTATATTCAGCCATTTTGGCATGCAAATATTGATTAAATTATATTACATTATTTATATTTTTACATCATGTTAGTCATTAATTACAAAATTTAATCGGAAACATAATATTCATATATATAATCGCAAAATTTTAATATCAGCTACATACTTAAAAAACTACATAATAATAATAATTTATAATTAGGTACATAATGTCAATGGTCAATTATATGTCATATTAATTAAAATTTGTCCATTAAATATTCGTTTACATTGTAATAGGATTTATTAATTAATAATGTTTTTAATTGAAGTTTAAAATGCATTACATTGTTTATTTTTAAAATGTTCTTTGGCAAATTATTATACAAATTTGGTCCCATTTTAATAACACTTTTCGAATATAGAGCTGATTTACCATATAAGTTATAAACTTTATTATATTTCCGAATGAAAAAAGAATTAAATTTGAAAACAGTTTAGGATTCGTATTCAATTTAAGATCTTTTGCTCGGAATTTCAGGTGTGTAGATTAGTGCTTTTAACCAACCCTGTTTAATTCGTTTATATTTATATTACTATAAACATAAATAAAATGCAAGTTCAATAGTAAATAATGCGTCGCTTTCGACTTCACTAACAAATAAAGATTTTAGCTTTTTTGGTAGCGCCGAGACGTCAAACCCGCAGTTGTGATTCAGCAGTAACACATTGTAAATTATTATTAATATCAATATCAATGATCGCGTATATTTAGAGTTAGAAAAACTTGCATTAACAGTTTAATCTCTAGTGCGCATTGAAATGGTAGAACTGTTCAAAATTTATTCAAATGCAATCATTTGTTGGATTCCAAGAAATTGTTCCCAAAATATCTTATTCGTTTATAAAATAGCGGCGTAGTTTAATGTTACATCAGTTTGGTTCTTAAATTAAAAGACATGTTCTATTATTGAATATTATATGTATTAATTATATTATACAGCTGAGTTTGTTTGTTTGAATGCGCTAATCTCAGGAATTACTAGTCCAATTTGAAAAATCTTAATGTGTTAGATATACTATTGATCGAGAAAGGCTATAGGCTATTTAACATTATGCTACGGGAACTATTATACGGAACATAAAAAAAGAGGTTTTAAAAAAGGAATATATATTATTTAAATTATTAGTGCAATATTGGGACACACAAGAGGATACATTTTATGAGTTTTTGCGATTCTTCGTGTCATAAGCACTAAAGAGCTAGGAAGCACAGATTAGAGAATAAAAGGCAGATGTAGTGAACCGAAGACTCGATTGACGCCGAAAAGCAAGAACAAAGGTCAAAATGAAATACAAAAATGTTTGTCTAGTTTGACGCGTTACGAGGGCTTCATAATTTTTCTTGATAAATTGTTGTCTTATGTTAATATAACACATTAAAAGTTGTTCCCAAAAGCAAAAATAAGAAGATGGATTATCCTATCACGTGTAACTTAAGATTATTTGGCTTATTAAATTTTTAATCCAATCTATATCTGGTAACATAACACGCACACACATGCACGTATGCACGTGTACGTAAGAGTAGTGAAACTCACTCGAGTCTTCAGCACACTCCATCTGCCTTTTATTCTCTAATCCGTGTGTGCCATAAGCATTATAATATCTAAAAATATCAAAATATGATGCCTAATATCTTCCCTATTTTCTATTAAGTTTACACTTCAACCGGCTTAAGCCTACCACAATAGATTATCACTCTATACAGAGCTATCACGTTTCCTAATTTAATCTTTTATAAGGCTGTGGGGATAAAATACTTTAGTTTATAAAGCTCTAGTCTATACCAGAAACTGCACTTAAGCAGTGAACACTTAATTGACAGGATGATATAGTTGAAAGGAATGGAAATATTTCAGTATTGCTCGTTCGATTAAAGATTGGGATTAGGAATGGCGGCGCATGTATTCACATCTCGCTTGCACACTGTTTGCGTCTATACTCACACTCACCATTGGACAAAAATAACGACATTTATATTACGTAAATGCGAAATACGAATATAATAAAATTATGAAAATATATCACACAATAATGCACTACATGGGGATCAAACGTGAACCCTCTGGCGCAATAGACCATTGCAACATCTACTGCGCCAATAAGGTCGTTAATAATACAGTTATTGTTGGACCGTGTAAATTAATCACAATATTATGTCAGTTACGACGTTTACACAACATACATATAAGATGACGTTTGTTTAGATTGACAAGTGACGCTTACTTAGGAGTAGCTAGTCGTTTATGGGCTGCGGTCAGTCACTTAACATCAGGTGAAACGCATGCTTGCCTGCTATAACATAAAAAAAAATCCGCTTTTGTACCTGAAATTATTAGCTGGAT
Source organism: Phoebis sennae (assembly GCA_001586405.1). Classification (NCBI taxonomy): domain Eukaryota; kingdom Metazoa; phylum Arthropoda; class Insecta; order Lepidoptera; family Pieridae; genus Phoebis; species Phoebis sennae. The sequence goes on from LQNK01000242.1 coordinate 253,342, forward strand.
ATATCATCTAACCGACTACATACCCATTATTTCTATTACTGATGTTCTGTGTGAGA
>LQNK01000242.1:263235-275127 GCA_001586405.1 Phoebis sennae
TGACCCACTTGGGCCCGGGTGACCTGCAATCTGCCGCTGCCTCACCCGAGATGCCAAAACCGTTCAGAATTGCACTTTATACTAGTGTCACGGCATTAGTGTCACTAGTATAAAGTGCAATTCATGTTTTGTGACACTTATGCCGTGTCACTAGTATAAAGTGATGTGTATTTCGTTGTAATCCTATTGTATAATATTATCAGTGTTTGGGACTTGAGTGTGAATTGGTGTGTGTGTATGTGTGGTGTGTTAGTGTCTGTGTGTGAATTTATTTGATGTATTGCTGTAGCGATAAGAATGCTTCAGATTCTAAGTTTGAAATGAAATGAAATACTTTTATTAAATATAGGTTTGGTTATGCAAATATAGGTTTGTCAATTTATTATGACAATTTTAACAGATGTGATTTAAGATTAAACGACTATATAATTTTATAAATTCGAAAGTTAGCAAAAGTTTATGAGGATGAATGTATGTATGTGTTACTCTTTCACAGACAAAATGCTGAACTGATTATGAGAAAACTTGGTATACATATACATACATAGGTAAGGGTTCAGAATAACATAAAGGCTACTTTAAATCCCAGAGTTGCCACAGGAGCAGAAGTAACGCTGGGCGATGTTAATAATATTATAGATGCAAACGTTTATAAGGATGTATGTATGTATGTGTGTTACTCTTCCACAGAAAAAATTCTGCTGACTTAAACGCAAGCAAGCATTTTCTGAACACAAATTAAAACATCTACAAAAATATGAATGTGGGCTTTGTCTCATATAATAAAATCATACCGTTTGTATTGGATTTCAAAGGCATACTTATTAAGGGCTTTTTCTGCCACTCTCGTGTATTCACTTGTTGCGTCTCTGCAAAGCAACAGGTTGCTGTACAATACGTCCATTAATGCCCGAGAGAGCTTCACACAGAGAGCGCGCGACCCGCATAAGCTTTGCAAATGAATCCTTTCGTAAAAATACAAAGAATGACTGCTGCTGGCTATTTTTTGTGCTCACCAGATGGCGCTGCTGACGAGTGAGGTCCTGATTCGAGCTGAAATATTGCTTTCAAAGTTTGATATTAAGTCTAGCGTTAAACAAAGTTTATAATTAAATAATAATTAATATATCAAGCATGCCTCAGTATTGTACACTCCCATTTTGTTCAAAAAAAAGGAGAAAATAAGTTTCAAAGCAACAATTAGCAGCGTTAGTTATTATTATTATAATGATTTAAATTAAATATTTCGTAATACATCAGGAGTAGTCTAAAAATAAATAAAACCGTGCAGCCCGCCCATAAACAATGGCAAGTGACTGATCGGGGACATCACGCTAGACTAGCGCCTCTAGCGGCGAATTCACACGCTATAGTCTTCATTAGACACGACGCACTCCTGTCACGAGCCCAACATTCCCCCCTCTCTGTGAATTGGGCATCAATTTGCGTCGGTGTGATTATTTTGTATCCATTATACATTACGCGAAAGTCATTATACAAATTTGTGATTATTCACATCGTTGATTTAATCGGTGGTAGATTCTTATAACTTCCAATGTTTATTGAAGCGCATATTAATGAAATATCAATCGACTAGCTGTGCCCCGCGGTTTCAAGCGCGTATTTCTATTTTCCCCGTTCCCGTGGGTTTTGATCAAAATCCTTTCTTAGCGGATGACCTGCATGACAAATTTTAGTCCGATCCACCCAGTGGTCTGGGCTGTGCGTTGATAAATCACTATGTCAGTCAGTAAGTCAGTTAGTTAAGATTAGTCAGTCAGGAGTCAGTCACCTTTATAGATTATTCTTATGTGTGGAAGTTATCCTCTACATATCCTTTCTTCTCTCTTGAAATAATCGAAACATCCAAAATTGTAAGTAGTCGTTCAACTTTAAAGTAACTTGCATCCTTTTGTTTTTCAGCTTCAAAAAATTGCCTTCAAAATAATTAGTCAGTCCAGATTCTAAGCATATAAGGCTATAATGTATGTTTTTGTAGTGCTTCAGTAATGTTTGCAGAAGCTAGGGTGGATGATTTCCTGCCGCCTTGTGGAAGCGATCCGCCTCGATGAGGCGCAGATTTTAGGACAGTCCTAATAGCATTTTATCCACACTTGCCGGTAAATTTGATGGGCCCTTTTTGCAACACTGGGCGAGTGGACATGTGCGTTAAGGCATTTATAAGAGCCTTTGATGCTACTCTAACCTATATAATCTTGAGTTACTTTATTAGAATTGTGTATTCTTAGTTCTGTATGGATCTATGTATCTGAATTCAATATAAATAAATATGAGTATATATCACAACATATCAGCGTTTCTATTTTAGGAAAGTATTTTAGTATTTATTTTACTGACATGTTTCATGAAAATGTTCAGTCCAATCGAGCGCCGAAAACTGGGTCAGCGGGCTACTTCTTACAATTAAATACATAACAATTTCAATATTTAATATTAACATCGTAATAAAATATATCGTGTTGTCAGAAATACATTAAAATGAAAAAAAGCCACAAAAGTTGGAAATACAATAACGGTGGTCGGAAGAAATTTAATAAAAGTTAAACATTAAATAAATGATTTTAAAACAAACAAGAAAATACTTAATAAAAGTTGATTCATAGAAATAGGGGCCAGCATCAATTGTCTCTCGAAACTTGTTTAAACATGCAATCAGAAGGCAAATGACAAAGTTTAATAGAAGAGGCAATAAAAGGTGTTTCAACGAGCGATGTAATGAAAATCTATCTCTAACTCTCCCAAGTTGAGGCCTATATATCCATAAAGCATATACTATCACTGATTCAGTTAATAACTTATCTAAACACAAAGTTTTATCAAAATTCGTTCAGTAATCGCGTGATTGACAAACAAACATCCAAACATTTAGAAAGAGTTGTGGAGGCGCGCAATTTGGGCGTCTTGTTGGATGACGAAATGCGCTTTGAGGGCCACGTTAATGAAATTACGCGAAATTGTTTCTATAGATTAAAAATTTTATATCAAGTGCGGGATCTCCTTAGTGTCGACGTACGTGTGAAGCTCTGTGAATCATTAGTCTTGTCAAGACTTAATTATGCAGACTCCGTGTACGGACCAAGGCTTTTGGCAAGAACCGAACGGGTTATCCAAAGAATACAAAATTGTTGTGCTCGGTACTGTTATAATATTCCGAAGAAAATGCATATCTCGCCGTTCCTTAACAGGGAAAATTCTTTAAAAATGATTTACAGGAGAGAACTTCACTTCAGCGTTCTTCTTTTCGGTGTAGTTAAGCTTGGTAAGCCAGGATATTTGTTGGACAGACTTGACTGGGCTGAGAACAACTACAGCACTAGGTTTGCAAGTCTCGGCAGTATGAAAGTGTCGCAACACTTCTCCTCGGCGTTCCGTGGCAGTTTTCGCTACGCTGCTTCTAAATGCTGGAACAATTTGCCTCCCCCACTCCGAGGTTGTTCTTCAGTGACGTCTTTCAGAAAGCGCCTTAGGCAAATTCTGTTGCAGCATCAGAAGCAGCTGCCTCTAACCGCTCGGGCCAAACATACTTACTTGAGCATTTACTGCTAGGTCTGTATTATTTATCCTTTATTCAGGCATATTATCACTTTTACTATACACATGAGTAAACCTTTAATTTTATTATCACATATATGTATTTATTATTTTCATATAAAAAATATAATATTATTATGTAATATGTATATATATCTACTTATTATAATTAATTATGTCCATTTACACACTATCTGCCTATCATACGTCCGTACGTCTTCACAGCCACGGGTCTCCTCTGAAAATCAGTGTAGCGATAATTAATTATTATCGCTGCTGTGCTGATGGGGAGGCCTTTTTGCCACCACTGTGTCTACTTTTCTTTTTTCCTCTATCCCCCTATGTTGTAACTTCGTGTAGTATTAAGTAGTAGTAGTAGTTAAAAAATGTCTTTTTTACATACGAATGTGGTGGTAAATAAAGCATTTCATTTCATTTCATTTCATTTCAAATAACCAAACTTTCACACTGGCTGCGCTCTGCGGTTTCACCCGTGTAACTTATGATCCTGTGGCAAATTCGGTATTAAAAGTAGCCTATATGTTATTCTGAACCCCTACCTATATGTATACCAAGTTTCATAATAATCACTTTAACTTTCGCATTGAAAATATTAGAAATTGATAAGATATTAAGATTATCAGTAATAATAAATATAGCATATTTACAGCTGAACAAATGTAACGTTACGGATATAGTTCGAAGGTCCAAACTTTACAATTAGGGTACTCTTTGTACAATCTACCCTACTCATGAATTAATATTAATTACTTCGAATAGTCGTTGTTACTTTGGATTATGATTTATTAGTTAATATCTGAGAAAACCTTTAGTAAAATTAACGTAACATTAAAGTAGTTTTACGATATCAAGAAAATTAAGAAAATATATTTCTGATAAATATTTGCTTAGAGTTATAGATATCCATAATAATAGCATAAATAATAGCTCATCTGACCCTGGTGGCCAATCTCAACAGAGACTAACAAACTGCGCAGGAGATAATATAGTGCACAAGTTTTCGCTCTGTTCCTTTCACTCTTATAACCTGACGGGACGGCAGACCGACACGACCGGTGAGAGACCAGGCGTAGGACCGACGGAGTTACGTGCTCTCTAAGACACGGGGGTGCCAATACAGGCAACCTTTAAACTCAGGGCGGGTATTGAGATTTATTTGTCAGAAAAATCACAATATTTTTTGTTCCCACCCAAGATTCTAAACCAAGACTCCCTTATCTTAAGTCTAAAATGCACTACACCAACAAGGCAGTGAATAAAAAACCATACTTTTAAGTAACGGTAATAATTACGGTATCAAGGACTTCGTAAAGTTAAAGTTTCCAAACCTCACAGTAATAGGACTACTAATTCCCTTCGAAGGGTCGGACCGCGATAAGGGCTATTAAATTGAAACAGAGTAAATATCCACTTCAGCCTTTGTAGCCGTTCGATAGGATTGAAATAATGATACTGTCTCAAATCTTTGTCTCAATTGTATAGATGAGGCGCCGCCAGCTATGTTTTAATTGTCAGGGGTAGTGGGTTTGTCAATGAAGACATTATTTTTATGGCATAAGTTGGTTACACGGCAGGTGATAATTAATTGATCGATTAATACAATGAGGTAACTATGATTGTTAGAAAGAAAGAAAGAAAAAGATATTTATTTCTAACACAAAATAAAAATGTAGGTAAGCCACAATATATTGCAAATGGTTTGTGTACTGTGTTCTTGGATAAAGGTCCGGCTCAGCATAAGTTGTGGTCTTACAACCACAACACTGATATTCTGCCTAAAGCCTGTAGAGGGATTTACATAAAACTAAATAAAATAGTATACAAATAGTGCTACTAATTTATTGATTACTTTTTTATTGTTGTTAACGTATTTCTATGATCTTGAAAAAAGATCGAGGCCTTATTGGCTTCTTTATTCCGATGTTTCATACAAGTTGTCTTTTTATAACTAGTGTCTAGGGTTCGTTCCGAGCTAGACCTCGCGTTGTAATCTATAAATCAAGACAATGATATTTTCAAGATATGACCTTATTTTTGTACTCATGATGTTTTACATCTAGTCAGATTTTTTCTTTTGTCTAAACCATGAAATATAATCACAATTGTATAAACAATAGTCAAATTGTTGTGGGCAAAGTTTTTATACTTTCCTACACACATACAATCACTCGCCATGTTGACTCTGAGACCTCGCTTCGCCCAATTATATTAATTGATTGAATGAAAAAGATAAATACATTTTATACTTTCTAAATAATGTTATTTGATCATTACGAAACTGGTGATTGTTTACATTTTTACAACTACCCGCAAAATGTGTTTTTATCAAATTAAACATTCAAACAAACATTCTTGATATAACTCAATAATAAGGTTTTTATAAAGGTACAAATGAATTTCATAACATCATTGAAAATGATCAGAACATCGGTGAAAATGGAAGTTTATTTAAATCGAATATCGAAGTTCGCAATATTTCTGTAGCAACGAAATACAGATGCATTCCCTCTGGCGTCTGCCGCCCTACTGACCTTCCATATGCATATTTGCATTGGTATAGCGTAATCGTTCGAAGTTGTAACCTTTGAAGTTATTTTCCCCGATGTTCAATTTGTTGGATCAAATGATACTATACTATAAATAGTAAATACTATTTATAACTGACGTCAAGTTACTGATAGCTTTGGATTGCATTAAATATTTAAATAAAAAAATTGTTGACCAATTATACAAATTCTTTTACCTTGGTAAATCTTAAATCTACTCTAATGTTATAAAGAGGAAAACATAGTTTGTTTGTTTGGTTGTAATGTTTTGTCTCAAATACTACTGGACTGAGATTAAACATTCTTTTACCATTCGAAATGTACATTATCCACGGGTGACATACTCTATAAGTTATATGTATAACATAATACTATGAGATCAGATAGTCAAATATAAATTTATTAAATTTGAGATTAAATTTGGTAAATAATTTTAATTCTCACATGTAATAGTGTCGCAGGTCCCTTGTCGGCTTAAAGGAAGGGAAGGGGATAGGAAGAGAATTGATGATGGAAATTGGTATTACTTTTGACAAACGATATCAAAATCCAAACATTTTTAGTTAAGTACGATTTGCCATATAAAGACAAAAATTTGATGTAAATTAACCTTAATATCTTCAATTTACTGTAAGAGCTTTTGAAATGCTGCTGTACGATTTATGCTTCCTCTTATTTCAACATAAATACAGCGAAAATACGAAATTCTATATCTATTTTATTTTATCGCAGTGCTAACATAAAACTGAATTAGCCTAACTGAATTATTATTATTACTTCAGAATGACTTAAAGGCTGCATCGTTTTACATTACAACCTAGTCTATAAGATTAACAAGTAATTTTATTATAACTTAAATTAAATACTATAAATAAAATTAAGAATGTGTTAACACTTTTTATTGTCTCTATTAAGGCGAAGAAACTTTTTTATTGAGTTCTTTTTAAATAACGCACTGTTCAATTTTTTCACTACGCTAGTCTAACTCAGAAACTTTCGTCTTTTTAAAACTATATCCGTGTACGTGTGGTCGAGGAGTTGAATGGCCTCATGAATTAAATAAATAATAATAAATAAATATCCCTTGACATTTAACACTACGCCATCTAGTCCCAAACTAAACAAAGCTTGTACTATGGTAACTTGACAACTGATAGACATAGTTAAACATACGTTTTTCTTGTAAATACATACTTACTATAGATAAATGAACACTCAGATAGTAGAAAATTACAAGGATCATCAAATCATAATTTTCTCTATTGGAGGGGATCGAACCTACACCTACCGGCGCAATAGACCATTGCCAAGTTCACTGCGCCAATCGGGTCTTCTTTATTAAAAATGAGATTTAAATTGGGATTAAGTGTACGTCTAGGAGTAAGTTTACGTGTCTCGTGTCCGAAATTAGATTTTTTATGAAGAAAATGTTTTCTAATTATATCAGGTTAATCGCTGCTAACAAAGTGTATGCTTAATTATTGGTCTCAATCAGCAATTTGTAAGGATTAATAGTCATTTTTATTTTGTTGAATCTACTTTATTCTATGAATTTTCATTAGTTGGATGTCGTAACAAAATATCTCAGATATATGTATGAATGAATGAAATGAATGAAAATAACTTTATTGCACATAAAAATGAAAGTAAATAAAAACACAGAAATAAAACAATGACAATAGGCGGCCTTATCGCTATTAAGCGATTTCTTCCAGGCAACCCCAAAAACAGAAAATATAGCAATTTAAAATAATGGGTAGAGTGGTGCATTAAAATGTATAATATACCTTATAAATTATACAATAATAAAGCTAGCTTTTTTATATATCTAATTGTCCTTTAATGTTCGCGAAAATCAGTGTTATGTCGTAAAACTGAGTGGGCTCCAATTTGGCAATCTTTTTATGTTATAGGCATTTATTTTTTATTCATTTTGTTACTCTTTTTTATTTATTTTTTATACCTTAAGTTTTAATTTGTTGTTTTTTTTGCTAACTAAATATATTTTCTCTTCTTTTCTTTTCAATAATATTACAGTATAAGCCTTGAACAAAATAATATAAAAAAAGGAATGAGTTAAATATTTAGAGGAATTATTTATTATGGGCAACCGATAAACGATTAACGATCATACTTAACAATCGTAATAATACGACGTAATTAGACGGTGTAATGGCATGTTCATCCCAATATTGGAACAAAGGGGCAGTACTCGCAACTATAGAGCCTAATTGATTTATTGCCGGTTTCTATCAACGACAGAACGTCATAGTATAACAGATACGAATCGTTTCCATTGACGAGTGGTTATAGTAAATCAATCGGAACCAAGTTTTGATATTTATATTTATTATAGATACATACAATGATATATTATAATGTATAGATATGTTTTACCCATACAATACTACCGTGAAAAAAATGCGACCATCAATGACAATGTCGTCTAACGACAATCGCTTCATAGTTGAATTTAAAACTCTCTATTTTCGAGTTCTTACCTATGATATGATACTTTCCTTTTATATTTTTATTTGCAGAATGGTTCGTGCATTTTCTTAATACACACGAAGGCATTTTATAGTTTTCTGTCGTAACCAAGGCAGTGGCAAAATTAGCGTACTAGTAACATATCTATAGTTATATAATATCATTGGATACATAGATAAAATATTAAAATGCGAGTCTATCTCTTAATCCAACTTAGTCATTTCCCCGCTAGACGTGGCACTGACTCAACGCGACAAGCAACGAGTATTTTTACATTGAATTATATTTAATATCCATGTTATATCTTGGCTGTTAAACTGCGAAATTGGGTCACGGAGATAATTGGATAAAATAATTTGCAATTTAATACATAGGAACCGAATTCTCCTTTCTTCTTCTTTGTTTACACTTCTTAATTTTAACCGACCTTCAAAAAGGACCGTATATCTCCGCCATTTATTACCGATTTGGAGAATTCTTTTTGCATTCGAAAGAGTAGTGTCCATGTGATCCCATAGAAATTCGGTTGAAGTCTGATCATTCAATTATATACTACAACGCGAGGTCTAGCTCAGAACGAGGCACTTGTAAAAATATTTTAATATATCCATACGAACTCAACCTTACATAAGATGATTGTACGAAAAAATATTTTCATCTATCCATTTTGTTCCGTAACAAGCGAAAGAGGATTTTTGAACGTTACTCCGTCTCGTAAAGCCCGAATAAATTGCGATGATTGTTAATTTAAGGGAGGCCCAGGGAGTTATTCGGCACATTATTTTACCGCGTAAATCTAGTAGTAAAATCCAAATGAAATTTGTACGCGTAATTCATGGGTCACATAGTATATTTTTATAAACTATTTCTTGGTTATGTACTATTTATTATATTGTTCCTTATATATATGTGCTCTGATTCTATACAACTAGCCAATTTATAGATCTAGTCAGATGATCACAGATCACGGCTAGTCATAGTGTACTAACTTACTATGTTGAGGATAACTAATTATAAAAAAAATCTAAAATAATTTATTTTCATCTAACATTCTTAAACTAAAACTTACATACAAATTTATTCCCTAAAAACTAGTTAAAAAAAACTCAAAAATAATTTAATATAGTACAACCAAACTAAAACTTATTTTTGTTATTTCTTAAATCTTTTAACAGCAAGTTGTATTTGTGTGTGTGCGTATGTAGTTAAGCGTAAATGCAGGTGACTATAAAATTATTCAATTAGTGAATACAATTAGTCAATTAGTTTATTAGGGATGTAAGATTTTATGAGGTACTACTAAATAGAGGTAGGAGTGTCACAAATCTATTACGATTAATGACATGATACACGTACATGTATCATTATTATGTATCTTCTATATTGTATCATGTAACATTAATAATTATATATACGGCATATAGTACAAAATTAAGAATCATATTTACTAAATTTAGGTCGTACTTATCATAAAATTACTGTGAAGGTAGATGATAAAAAGTAGTGATGGCAAATGGCATAAATGATTGGTGTCGCTATAGAATCGGTTCAGTATTGTACGTTAGCTTTAGGCTGTTACTATGCTCGAATAATGTACCAAAAGGTATAATACACTCTAACATGAGAAGGGAACAGTTTTATTTAGTGCCTAAAATAGCATCTCTGGACGTTGGAAAGGAGTTTTGGTAATAATCATTATTAAAGGATTGATAGAATACTTATGCAAGATTAGCGGCATGATTATCATAGCTATACCAACGGAATGTTTTGCGATATGCAATGAATGCGAATCGGGTTTCGATTGCGGTTCGCCTACGTTCCCTTTGAATTCCGAATTTATTTATGGTTTAAACGTATATTTGCCAAATATGTACTAATGAGGATGAAACCATATTGAGATAATAATTTATTACGAATTTTGAAAGCAAATGTTCAGACATACGACGCGAGTATAGTCAGGTGCACAGGTAATATAATAACATTATTATCACGAGGAAAAGTACATACTTTTCCTCGTGGAAAATCTGAAAAACTGAATCTTTTTTTAAGCTATAGCAAGCAAGCGACTGACTGCAACCCATGAACTTCTACGACGTCAGAGTGTCGCAGATGCCTTGCCGGTTAGAAAGATGAGATAAGGAATGGAATATTGATGGGTTATTGGGAGAGAAGTAGAATAGGATAGGATAGGAATACAGGCCTCAGGGACTGGGCGAGTTTGGCCCAATCGTGCAATGCTTGACTTCCACTCTATTATTGCAGTATATTATGCAGCAGAATTACACTCTGTCGCCTCTTACTACACCTACTGGTAGAAATGGAGTGGCGACGGGTTTTTTATTAACATTTTTATTTGTAAAACCTAATAACAAAAACCGCCGCCCTTGCTTGAACCCGACACTTGTTGTTTGAACACAATTAAGCAGTCTCTAAAAGGTAACGAAAATAAACGTAAGATTATGATCGCTATTTACATCCATATATGAATTACGATTATCTACGTGACGTTTGACGATATTGGATCTAATATTCTGTTTACTGAAGCGAGTGATTACATTCGCGATATTTCCAAGTGTTTAAGTAAACAGAAAAAGATTGGTGCGCGTTTCGGCGTTTCATTTCGTAACTTCAAAGTGAAAATATTTCTTTTAGATTTAGAACCCAGAGCACTTAGTGCGTGAATACATTGAAATATAATAGAGTACGATACGAGTCACGTAGATTTGACTTCTTGCTGCTAGCTAAAAGGCTTGTTGCGTTGACTGCACTAATATAGTCGTTGTGTAGTATAATATACTTATTTATAGGTTTAGTTATAAATATCTATGTGTATGTTATTATATTGTATGTATGTTAGTCTGTAAGGTATTTATTGTATTCCGTCTGTACATTTTTTGTCAGTTTCCTGATATAAATAAATAAATAAAAATAATATAAAATGACATGGCTCATACGCAGTTTAACTAGTTGTATATCAAACTGCAAAGGGTTACTGTGTGTGGTGTCGCATGCTGAGAATACGTTTTGCCGGTTTTCCATAGATTATATGCATAGTATTAAAGTTGACTATATTTCTTAATATTAAATTAAAATTAGTTGTCCAAGTGTATTCTTCACTTGGTCTGCGATACATAGACAAGAATACGTTTTTTATAAAACGTAACTAATATCAATACATATAATAAAATCGTAGCATGTCAGAATTTGTACATTGAATATATTGGGGAAATTTTAATACAGGGCGTTAATATAAGGGATACAGAAGGCAAATCAATATTTTTTT